>VZRL01004253.1:1846425-1951811 GCA_013397895.1 Origma solitaria
TATTAGAAAATTTTATTTTCTCCATTAAAAAAAAAAAAAAAAAAAAGGGAGAGAGGGAGAGAAATACAAGGGTTCCAAAATATTCTGAGGAAAACATATTTTATAACATTTATTCTGAACTAGTGAAATCACATTTTGCAAAACACAAATAAATCAGATGAATTTTCTGCTGAAAATAAAATTAATGATGAATAGCATTGTTATACAGAAAATAATTTGAGGAATAGCTTTATGCAGCGTGAAAGTTGTGATTCAAAGAACCCTTGCATCATCTTGCAAGATTTTAACTTGCAAACAACGACACTATTCTCCATTAAGTTTTCCTGAAAGAGAAAAATATTCTTGTTGACAAACTGGTGTTCCATTTGTTCAGTATTTAAAATCTAAATACAAAAGTAAGTTTTATGGTAAAACAAAATAAAGGCATACATGATACTTATTAAAGAGTTCTATGGCTGTTTTCACACAAAGTTGAATTTCTAAGGAGACAAAGATAAAAGTCTTAATTAAACCATTTCTAAGGTTCTCCAGAGTCAGCCCTTTCATATTGTTGTTCTCATTTTTCTTAATATCCTTTAGTTCAACACTAGGCAGTGGCTTCTGTCCTTAATGTTGTATTTTTCACTTCCTTCCTTGTTACATGTATATGTATTTCTCCTTTTGGATCCTATAGGCTGTCACAGGAAGCAGTAACATGTTGATATTTCCAGATATGGCAGAGAAAATTGGCTAAATTATGTCAGCAGTCTTTTTTTTTAAAGTTCTGCTTGAGTGGTCTCTCCTGAGACAGGCATCTGAATGATGATCCTGATGACCTAGAGGATGACGTCTGGCTAGATGACTTACAGGTGCCTTCCAACCCCAACTGTTCTGTGCTTCTGAGATCTTACATGCACACTCCTCAAAGAAATATTCTGAGTTTGCCGGTAGTTGCATGATAAGCGAATTCATTAATTATCTTGTTTCTGACACAATTTAGCACTTCAAAATTCTTTTCTTCTAGGGGCTTGCAACAACACTTGCTATCAGGGACTGTTACACTTTTCAGACATAAGAAAAACTTAAGCATGTTGGTAATTTCTATTTAAAGGAGTCAATTACAGAGGGCAGACTGTTCTTTCCCACAGTCATGTTCAATTAGAAAACCTGAGTAGAGAAGCCTGCTTTCTGAAACACATAGAAAATGAAAAGAAAAAAATGTCTCAGCCTTAGCTCTAGAGTTCTCATTAACCAGTACTTGATCCTAATATCTGGTTCATGGCTTCTTTTTTAGGAGCAGACCAAAGATTTTTTTCTCTGTGTTTTCCTGAAATTCTGATTTTTTCATGCGTGTTTTCTTTTACACAGGTCTGAAGATTTCTCAGCAATCTCTGTCCCTATATTTTCCTTGTTATGGGAACTTTTAAAATGCCCTTGTACAATTTATATTATCCAGATTTCATTATTTTGGGTAGCACCTCTTG
Organism: Origma solitaria; assembly: GCA_013397895.1. Classification (NCBI taxonomy): domain Eukaryota; kingdom Metazoa; phylum Chordata; class Aves; order Passeriformes; family Acanthizidae; genus Origma; species Origma solitaria. The sequence continues at coordinate 1,847,889 of VZRL01004253.1, forward strand.
ATATTTATGCTAGCTGTTCTTTAACGATTACAATAATTTTTAGGCTTAACCTGCAACGAAAGCAGCTGCTGTATCCACCAGCTTCATCGTAGCTAAGTCAAATCATGATGACTGCAAAACCTATTCCAGAATAAAAAGTTATTTTGTTTTACTCATTTAAAGTTATACAGCATTCAGGGAGAAGAGGCAGAGTGTTGTACGAGTTTTTGTGCCTGGCTATTTACTTTGCTGACCTTGACCTGCTGACTTGAGTTCGTGACTTGACCTAGGACATCTCTTGCCACTGCAGACCGGCCTGGCCGATTGTGGTGCCTGACCACGGCCATCTTCACCAGAGCTGTTGCATATGTGTGCTGTGGGACTGTGTCCCCTGTCAGTGTCACTGTTCTGTCTGCCTTGCTGTTACCTTCGGCTCCTGGTTGCTTTTCTTTGCAGAGCAGACACTTAACCTTTGCCTTTGCAGCAAGGGTTAAAGAGCAAACACACACATACATATACATTTTGCATTTGCATAGACTTCTAAATTCTTTGATTCTACTTCACTGAAACATTTCTTAATTGCTCTTAATGGGCCCCCAGATGTCCTTAAAAGAAAGATAGGGAGAGCTGCCCTGGGGTGAGATAGCACCTCACCCTTGCACTTTGATATGAATTACTGTTGTGAGTAACTTGGTGCTTGGGCAGCAATTCAGATACATAAGCACAGTTTAGCAGCTGATAACAGAGGCCATACCAAAGACGACAGGTTTAGGCTTAGTCTTGCCTTTAGGCCTGTATATTTTTATACAGACTAAGAAAGTCAGCTAAGAGCAAATCAGTGTCAAACTGTACCTACTTTCAGGAGTCAGCATTGCCTCTATCACGCATAAGTATTAACGTGTAAATAAAATGTTTCAAAATATAGACTGAATTTGAAAGGTGTTCACAAAGTAATATGGGAAGTCTCCTAAAAGAAAAAAAAAAACCACAAAAATGAAGGCTCTTACACAAACTTCAGGTTATGATAAATAATAAGAAAAGTAGCTTACATGTCACAAACCTATTGAGGAAAAATTTTAAATAAATCCTAGTGCAAATGAAGATATAGTGAGAGTGTTTATGATGTACGTATTCATTTAAGTCTCCACTTGACAAGTTTTTAAATAGTTGAGTGTAATTTAAACATATTGTTAAAATAAATATCTTTACCAAACAAAATTTACCATTCTGGCAGATACAGGCATTTTTTAGGACACCTCAGTATGGTACTTCTGTGATAGATTCAAGTCTACACTGAAGTCTGAAACTTGCTTTCTTCACAAATTTGCAAAACAGTTGTTGCTCATATGACAATTTTGCTAGGTTTTGGAGACAGCAGTTAGAATAATTACACCTCTGCTATTCCTTAATGCAGGCATATGTATTGAAAGACAAAGCTATTTACAGTGTGTAGAGGAGAAATAGGGTCCCTTGGATCATTTTCTCCTGCCATGGTGTCACAGAGACAACAGGCGGCAACCGTGGCTCAGAGGTGACACCTGGATATTGCTTTATATGGACATATAAATTTGATTGGCCCTTATAACTGAGTCTCCAGGAATCTCACATCTACCTATGGATTGTACCTGTACTTTAGTACAGGCAAGTACACACGTGGCTTTAGTACTAGACAATGGAGAAATCACATGGCTGCTTTCATACCACCTGCTTGTGGTAAATCTGGCAATTCTCTGTCAGACTGTTTTTCCTTATAAGTGAAGACATTTAACAGGTCCTTCAAAGACAAAATGCATCTATAATGTATTGACAGGTCATGGACCTGCCTGGTCTCTCTGTGTGATAACATCCAAAAAAGCTGTAATTGTAGCTTTTGTCTTGGTGTGGCTAACACTGGACCAATAAGTTTGTCTCCGTCTTTCACATTGACATTGGTCATCTCGCTTATGTCAGCATTCAAAGCTTCCAGGTCACTGAAAACCTGTCCCTACAGTGCTTAAAGATGTTATATAAAGAAACAAAAAATTTGGCAAGGGTGTTAGAAAATCCATCTGCAAAACGATGAAAAAAGACTACTGTCGTAAATGTTTACTGAAGTAGACCATTGTTTTGGGATGTCTGGGAGGTTATATCTGAATCAAGAAAATGTGAATGAGCACTTAGTATTTCACAGTCACTCAGACTCTAACAAAACTATTCACTGAACTCTGCACAACTGGTATATCAAATATATCAAAATATCACTCTACATCTGACAGTGTTAGGAAACTGGATTCCCAAGTAGTTCAACGTTTTCTAATAAATAAGGTATCTGAGTATTCCCAATGGAAAAGTACAATTCCAATCCCCCCTGCAGTTCATCTCTTCGTGAAGTAAAATTTCTCCTAATGAAATGAAGTATTGTTCCTAGTTTACTATGTCTGACATCAGAATTTAAATAATTTAAATTGAGGGATTGGCAAAGAAGTTTTAAAACCCAGAAACAACATGAAATGCAGTAAACAATGAATAATAAAAATTTATCTCTGTGGCCTTTAAAAGCAGGCTGTTATTTTCAGAAAACTGCATCAATAAAAATGAGAAATTGTGGCCACTGCAAGCATTGAAAACATTTGCACACATGCCTTAAATAAAAATCATGCAATTATTAAATAACTTAAATTAAACATTAATGGAAAGATGGCAGTATCATAAGAAAGGAATTCTCATAGTTTAACTCCCCAAAACCAGTGCATTACTATTTTATTTTCCTGCATGGCAAAGCAATTTATTATGTTGCCATAGTCAAAATCCCAATATTTATTATGAAAATCCAAACAATAAGTATCCTAATAACAGCTTTTGATAGTTTGTATAGTGACAATTATAGAGCTGCAAAGAATCAAAATGTATCCTATAAATGCTAAAATTATCCAGACGAGACTTTAGAAGCTAACATTTCAAAGCTATTACACTGATAATTGTCTCAGTAGCATAGAAACAGCTGCTGGAAGCCTGAGATGTTCCTAGTGTATATTAAATATTAGTATTAAAAGTGACATTAAAACTCAAAATCATTGTGTTTAAAAATATGCTTTCATAAGTTATGTATGTAGTTTTCCTTCACTTGGTCCTCTTCACAGAACAACATGAGAATATCTTTATCTGGTTGCTATGTATAATTTCCTAACTGTTCAGCTCAAACATTTATTTCATTCTAATTTGTTACATAGTTCTCATGTTTGCCAATTCCTTTTTCTGCTCCAGGCCTATACAGTAGACAGATTATTGGTTATGTTCTCATCTTTCCAGCTCCTAAAAGGGTATGTGTTAAAAGCAGTCTGAAGATACAGTTATAACTTATCATTACCTAATCTATCATGAATTCAAGTGGCAATAATTTTAATCTTTAATGAAATTTTTGAAGTTATGTCTTGCAAAGAGTTTTCTTTCCATGTATTCCTTGCTACAGATACCTGATGAAAGAATTCAAACTTAAATAAGACCTGCTTGTTACCCTACACTATCCTGCTATACTGCCCTGTGTAGACAGCTCTAACAAATCTTTCGTGAGGAGTGTTGAGACATGGTGACCCAGACTATTGTGCCTCCTCAACATCAAACCTGGTTCCGAGGCCCTGTGTGTCTCCAAACACCCTGACAGCTGCTGCCCTGTGCCACGAGCATGGACAGACAAAAATCTCGCTTGATAATTGTGGTGATGACATCCTATTGCTTCTGCCACCTTTTTTGCCTGAGCTTTATGCTCATAATTTATTTCTGTCATAACTGCTCCTACTTTCAGCCAACTGCTGTCACACTGTGTGCAGCTTTACTTACAAAGCTCGTAGGAAATTCAACCTCACCAAAACTAAGGGAATCTGCATGTCTACCGTTAAAGGAGATTTCTTCAAAGGCAAATTTCAAGGGCCTGTGGGACACGTTATGCCTTACAGACCCAATAACCATTCAGTGTGGATACAAATAAGTCAGAATACAATGACTTATGGTGTACTTGGACTGGGATGACTCTTGGAAACAACCTACACAAACAGCGACCTGGCCTCTCACAGCCACAGAAAAGAAAGGCAATTTCCTTAGTTGCAATAAGCACACTATCAGTCTAAATCTCACAATCAGTCTAAAACTCACCAGCACAAGGTAAAATCATTTCCAGAGAAGAACAAGGTACAGGGAACATCTGTTAATTAACCGGCCCACAGATTTCATTAGTAAGATTAGTGAATTAAGTGTACTTTCCAGGTGTGCAATCAGATGCTTATTCTACAGAAGGCAGAATTTTAGAGAAAATGCTATAGCGGCAAGCAGAGAAAGAGAGAGGAGGAGAGGGACAAAAACAAGCATGCTGCAAGGGCAATGCTACTTTCTAGCAATTTTACTGGCACCTGGTTAATTCTATTAATTTGTTAGGATTTTTGTTTTGCTTTGTTACTTTGCTTAATTAATTATGTTAACTTGATGAATGCAAGAAGCAAATTCTGCACTTCTTTACAAATAGTCACTTTCCTCACAACTCAAAAAATACTTTAAATCTAGAATTAAATAAGGAAAACCATAATCGGAGAAGGTCACAGATTCTGCAATAATCTGCAAAAATCAGAAATGTCTGCCCATTTGGACTAGTGAACTTAGGTCAAGGAAACAGGAACAACTTTACTCATGACACAGGGCATTTAAAACTACACACAGAAATAAGCAAAGAAAATATCACTTAATTCAACAAAAGGAGAAAATAGAGAAAAATGACAGACTTACACTTACATTAGAACTATTTTTCTAGCACTCGTGGAGAAGCAGACATAAAGATACATTCTATTCACTATAGAATCATATGTGAAATATCCAGTGTTTAAAAAAAGAAAGATAATATTAATGGGTAAGACTTCTACACTATGGGAATCACGGGAAAGGAAACTAAAGACTGTTTCCAACCATTATTACAGTTTTCCTAGAGGAGTCAGTACTGTGATATTTGTTCAAGACATCTGTAATAAAGTAGATTGCCAGAAACTGTACCTAATCTGCAGGTAGCATTCACACGGTTTCCAGCTAATTATACCTCTTTCCCTGCCCCCACTCTGCCATGTAAGTTCAAAGCAATTAATGTAATTGGTTGGAAAGGAGTCATTTGTAAAGGATTTGTTTCACTCTCTATATAGAGACAGAGCTGAAAAAAGTTAATCTCCAGAAAACAGATTGACAGCAATTATGTCAAAATCTCAGGAGGCAAAAAAATTATGAGAGTGATTTAGACAAAGGATGTTCTGTCATAGGTGAAAATATATTGTCAAGTAACATACAACATTAGTATAATGCACTAGGAAAGAGGAGAAAATGTGCAATACGTGAACAAAGAGATCCTAGTCATTCAGGCTCAAAATATTTAATAACCAGTCAGTAAAATGCTCTGAGGATCACTTTGATGCTCTAGTTAAGATTCTCATTAATCTTTAAACATGAGTCATTCTAAAAAAATAAAAATAATGAAAAAAAAATTGATCCAGGTCAAAAGCTTGTCCGGTCAGAAATAGATACCCAAGGTCAATAATTTTTCTTTATACAGGGAGAGATCCCACATTCAGAATGCTAGTAGTAAAACCACCACAGATAAAACCCAGATTTTTAGAAACAGAGTAGTGAAGAGAACAATATACTCGATCAATGAATTGTGGAGCCTCTGTAATTCTTCTTCGAATCATTTGCCAAGACCCTAAAAAGAATCTTGTAATCAGAATAAAAAAGAAAGTTGAGTTCAGTGCCATAAGCCACAAAGGTCTCCTTTCATGAGCAGTGGGATACTGTCCTTTGACAGCCAAGAAACAATTCCCTGTCACACACATACTACGAATAAATAAAAAATTAAAGAAATCCCATGAATGTTTACTCATCAAGAGAGCGATAATCAATTTAAAGATTGTCTTTAGTGGGCACAGATGCAGTCTTCTGTTTTTATTCTGTGACAACAATATTATCTAGTCTACTGAAGTTTTGTATAACATCTAAAACTTAGATGATGACCTCTTCCCCACTGTATCTCATCTAAAGCCCATCTATCTGCAGAGGCCATATGCAGATGACAGATGGAAAGGTAAGGTGACATATCTGTATTTTAGGTAACCATTGCGTAAAAAGCATTCACACCAGCTGTTCTCCACAGTTGGCTGGCTCCACAGTTACCGAAATTCAATCTGCAAAACCTACGCGATGGACATTTCCTGTTCAGTTGTTCTAGCCAGAGAATGTTTTCACTTCACTTATCCTTATGTCTAAACTCCATTAAGGTTCTCAGTAACCACAGGGGTGCCTAGAGTCCATCTAGTCTTCTTTTATGGTGCATTATCTGATAAAAGTACTGCCATATATACCATGTATGTATACATGTACATTACATAAAATGCATATATACGTATACCTGCATGCACTTCAGGTGTATTGAAGAACATAATTAAAGAATATGCTATAATTTAATTTCATTTGCAAGAAAGATGCAAAAACAGTATATTATTCATTACTGCAGTAGGGTTTATATGTATTTGAAAACACAGTGGTCTCAAACACAAAAAGAAAAAGCTGTATCTTAAAAATTTAATGCAGACTATTGGAGAAAGCATAATAAACAATCAGCATTCTGAACCTACTTATATTTTCACTCACAGTCACAGAAAATTCAAATACAGTGCTGCTTTCTTGTTGAAAAAATTATTTAGTGTGAAAAACATAAAGAACTCCAAGTTCTTTCAACACAAAGAAACTATGCAACTTCTTCCTCAGTTTTCACAGGTGGAATTAATTATTTGGGTTTGTGTTCTGGATATACAAGTCTTTCTTATGTTTTATCAACAAAGAATGAAATTTAGCTTTAAACCATGGCATTTATTTTTATAATATTTGCACAACTTAAGCTTTTGTTAAATACTCTATTCTTACTCCAAAGCCTTGAAACACAATCTTTCTTGGAGGAAATTATCTGACTAGCTGATAATTTTATGACTGGTATTCATACTGATAAAATACATGAGAAAATGAATTTCCAATTAATATGAATGTAAAATTCAGCTCATAAATATAACAATATTCTAACTCTGTTCTTGAGAACCTTTTAACACATAACAGGAAAATAAAAGTAAATAATTGTAAGGTATTTTCAGGATTACAATGGTTCAGGTGGCAGTCTTGACAGATTTCTAGAGAACACATGAAAATGCAAATAAATCTAGCTTTCCTTTCTCAGTTGCTTTAACAAATATAAAGCTTGGCTTTTCTTTTCTTGAAACAAACATTAATATGTTTCTTTAGTATTTGGAACAGGGCTGCAAGTCTGGACATGTTTTATGTGGCAGAAATAGGGGAGAGGTACAAGTATATGATAGCTAAAATATAATATGCAAGCACTCTGTTGTTTTTCTCTATTTTCTCTGCAGCTGCAAAGTAAATAAATACATAATTTAAAATTGTTGTAAGAGCAATCATGCTATAAAATAATGCACTAAAAGTTCTTGTCATTGATCATGACTTACTGCATGTTCCATAGAGATCTTCAGAATTTACTTGAGCTAACTTGGTGAAAAACAAATGAATAGTCACAAAATGATAGTCCTGTAAGTCCCTTGTATTATCTGCCATGGGAAATATTCTTTAGGAGTATTTGTTCAATAGCTCTAGTTGTTTCTGAGAATTTAAATAGGTTCCTATGCATCCATTTAAATGAGAAGGAGCAGCTCTGTCAGAGCTCAAAATAAAATTTATATTTTTAATTGTCTGGCACATTAGGAGACAGAAACAAAACCAAAATGAACTATTGCTTAAATCAGTTGCATTTTTGCTTCAACTTGGTCTGTAGCTGGACAATTCTTAAGTTCCCTGATAATCTGGTTCTGCTCCAGTTAGATGTTCTCTCTTGACTCAGGAAGACATAAGCTTGGTTGAAAATTACTCATACATTGCAGAGTTTCCATCCAGCCTATATATTTTATAACAGTGTATTTATATATATATACTGCAGCACTACCAACTAGCAGCCTGATACTAAGTTTTTCAAGTGGTATTGCAACATACACAGATGCCTTAAAATTGTCTCCTTCCATGAGAAAACTATCACTCTGTGATTCATTGCAAAATCAGAAGGGAAGAATAAACATGTGGGAGAACAGGAAGGGTGCAACCCACAGCCTTTCCAGATCCCATAATAAAATTCACTTCTGAGGGATGTAATACGTCAGAGAATTTTATATATTATATATTATATGCAAATATAAAATATATACATATATAAGTGACACTTGAAAGCAGAAATTAGATGTTAAATCATAAAATATGTCTGAAAATATTTGTGCTTATGGATCACCACTTTATAAATGAAAGGGATGTACGGAGAACTTGATACATCATGTTATCTTCCCTGCTCAGCTCCAGATTCTTAAAGAAGCAGTAAGCTGCATTTATGTTTCCCATTTCAAACATCTGAAAATCATACAGCTGAGGTGAATACCTCTTTTAACCTTCAGTGGAGAGATATGCTTTTAAAGTTAATCACTTCCCTTTCTTTAAGTGTCTGTGTCTCTTTATTAATAACAGAGGAATTGCAAAAGGAGTTATTTAGGTTTGTCCTTTCAGACAATGAAGTTCCTGCCAATGTACCCCACAGAGTGACAATTCAGTGCTCTGCTTTGCCAAATTGACAATCAGCTGATCAAGAGCACTTTTCAGGATTAAGCTTAAAATTTCTTTCTTCTTAGTACCAGTTTAACTAACCGGCAGAGAAAAAGAAAACTATACTTTCATTCCTATCTGAATTGTCCTTAATGAATAACATTATCCCAAAGGAAATGTAAACCTTGAAAGAGAAGTTATTATGCAAAATATCAAACTCAGAATATGCAACTGGATTTTAAAATGTACAGCAAGCTCCTTGTAATTCCTAATCTATTTCTTAACAAGACTAGCAACAGACTAAAGTAATACAAGCACATTGAACAGGAAGTAGGTGATCTGAAATAAACTCTCAACAAGTCAAATAAATACAAATTTGCCATGTAAATAAATGTAATATTAGGATGCATGAAAAGAAAACAGAAGAAGAAGAAGAAGAAAAAGAAGAAGAAGAAAAAAAAGAAGAAGAAGAAGAATGATGGATATTGGGACATAATTCTGCATCTGGTAGTTGAGCTTTGAGCCAGTTTGCTTTTGGATTCAGTGAGAGTACTCAAAGACCCAGCTGAAATTTTTCTTACTAAAAAAACCTTAACTTTTTTATGTATAGCTGTTCAAGATTACAAGATGAGATTCAATAGGACTCCACAAATGAGGACTTGTGGGAAAGCTGAACTGTTCCTGCTACTTAAAATTCACAATTCTGTTTGCATTATTTGGTATCTTGCAAGAAGAGCTGAAAACCATTGCAATACTATGCTATTGAATAAAGTCACTTCTTGTTAAATAAAAGGTAAACATAGATTATGTCTACGGTTTTAGGTAGCACGATTACTGGTGTTTTCTGAGTAATTATTACAAAAATACCTAAAAGTGTTTATTCTGGAGGGGGGAAAATTATGACTATGCATTCACTAAAGCTAATCAGTTCATTAGGATGATTGAAAATCTCAGAGGAAAGAAAGAAATTTATTCTTTCCTTGGATTCCATGTCACACTAGAATCCTTTAAATAATTTGGAACTATTAGCACTCTAATTTCTATTTAAACAGATTGTCCAAATGAAGCTTTAACACAATCAACAGGATGAAACACTAATAAACTTGTGAAAATAATTAGAATAACATGGTTTATTATATCCTAGGCATTACATCTGTCAGCTGGACCAAATTTTATCCCAGAAATATCCTTCCAGGTCTGTGAAACTTCAATTTGATCCATGATCTTGGGGTTTTTTTCAAGTTTACTTAGCACATTTACATGACCACAATTTCCCACCTTCTTCTCCTAACTATAACATGATGAGACTATTTTCATTTCTTCAACAGCTATTCACATTACTTCACATAAAAAAGACCATTAATTTTGAAAAGTTATGTCCTGATTAGAATACCAATTAAAGACTGCAAAGTCTGTAAAGTCCATTTTCATGTCATTCTAGTGAAGATTAAGTGAGCAATTCCCAAGACTGAAGAAGATATTGATTTTATAACTTTTCAAGCCCAAAAAATTTGAATACAAATAAGTATCTTTAGGGATGACATATTTAATTCCAAATTTAATAATATTGTCATGAGTGGAAATGAGATCATGTATTTGTAGTTTGTGAAAAGTTTTGAGATCAAGCTTGCAAAACATAGGAAATTCTTTCTAATGGCATGCAGGGAGTTTGTGAAAAGTTTTGAAATATCTGTGCCTTAATCAAGGACTCTGTTAAGGCAAATCACAGTAAGCAAGTGTTTCTAAAGGACTTTTAAATGAAGAATTACTAGTGAGATGGATGGTTTAGCTGTCAAAGCTTCATTGCTCCTCAGTCCCAAACAGGCACCTAGATATAAAATGTAATTTTCCTTCCTGAGAAATTAAGGGTTTTTTTCATACCTCTGATACAGTTTCAGTCAAAATGTCTATTTAGTGAAGATCACCTTGGTGGTCTGCAGCTCTTCTCTTAGGACTGGCTGTGGCCTGGACTGCAGGACAGCTCTGCAGCTCCTCTGGCCCCATCTGCAGCCTGCCTGTGGGTCACAATGGGAGCTGGGGGACAGCCATGAGAGGAGGGAGCTGCACTGAGGCAGACGGGGTCTTATAAAGCTGAGACAAAGCAATCATAGCTACTTCCAAGGTGATTGAAGGAATAGCTTAAACACTCATGGCATGTGATTCTAATAATGGACTCTACACCCACAGAAAGGAAAAAACCCTCAAAAGTATTGAAGACATGACAAAAGAAATTACAAAATTACAACTGCAGTTTTAAGATGACAAGGCATATTCAGGGTATTTATTTACTTTTTAAAAATATTGATAATGAGGAATTTGTGATTCATCCAGAACACATTTAGAAAGATGAGTTCAATTAGTTACAAAAAAATCCTAACAGATATAGTTCTGAACACAGAAAACAAACCTTTGTATAAACAAGTTCTGACATTTACCAACTCTACTATAATAAATTCACTAAGGGAAAGCATATACTTTCTTAAGAAAACACAAGCCCATTGTTTTTTTCTTAATCATACCTGACATCCTCCGCTCCAAGACATATTTTTCTGCTACAGTGCAAGTATCCCATCCAACAGAGATCAATTTGTGCCAAGTTAATACTTGCATGATGGGTAGAAAAATACAAACCTACAGCATTTTTCAATAATAAACCAGGCACATGTGAGAAGAATGCAATTCTTATTTTTTTTAAAATAACTTTGGCTAACTTGAGTATTTTTTCCCTGACTGTACGTCATCATTACTGTTTTTTTCCAAACTTGAACTCTTTTTCTGTCTTGTTAATTCAATATATTTAATTGTAAGTAGTTTACTTGTGGTGAACTAAAACACTATTGCTCAAGCTTTTAAATATTGCTTTGAGTTGCATTTGGATGGGTAGGGACTTGGACAAAAATCAGATTCTATTTTTTGCTAAACATACCACAACTTCATGGATCAGACTGAGTCATTCAAAGATCATATTTTATATGCACAAAACCATGGTAGTGCTAACCATATATGTTCACAAGACAAGATGTTTTGTGCTGCAAATATTTCACAAAAAATAAAAACTGCAAGTTATTTTAACTATCTTAACTGTCAAAACTCAATCATTTACAGAAAGTCATAGACAACAGCTCCAGATATATGTATTTTTAAAATTAATGTAAGATCCATTAAGAATATAGCATTACATCTACGTTTTAGTAGTTGTCCTCTTTTTATTCATACTGCTGTTCATAAGAATGTAGCATTCATTTAGTCCCACGTTTAAAAAAATCCCAAAATATTCACAGTTTTTTAAAATTTTCAGATGCAAAATAGAGCTTGCAAAGGAATATTTACATCCTTGGTTATGCATGCCTTGGATGTAACATATGCTGCAGCTCCGAATGATCATTCTCTCCCTTTGTTCAAAATTTGAAACTGTGCAGAATGGGAATTTCTTCACCAAGTTCGGACCAGGAATTATATGATCTTCTGATCTTCTGATACATGAAATGCCTGTACCATGACACAAATCCAGGTTCTCTAGAGACATTCCCTTTTTCTCCAACTGCAACTGGTGGTCAGGATTCTTCTACAGCTTTGGGCATATTCTGCTTCCCTGCAGACAACCACACCACCATTTGTAGTTCTGAAATACTCCCTTCTGAACAATTTTGTATGAAACACTAAGCACAGAGAGTTGTCCCCAAATTCGAAAAGATTCTTAAAGGACTACTGTTCTCTTTAGTGGAATGAAACAACACCTTACCACAGGCTTCTTAAAATATATTACGATGTTATTTTCTGGTTCTGCACTCTCTATTCATGCTAAATAACTTCCACAACATTCAAAACTGTTTTAGTACTGCTACACTTTTTCATACAGTCAATGTACTTAGATTGTAATCTTGACGTGCTTAGTTTGGTTTAGTTTTTATACACCAGACACAATTCATGAATATTAGAGATTACAGTTTTAGAAATAAATCACTTTGTATGTTCTATTAACCCTATACCAGTGTGATCTCCCCATTTATACTTTCTAGCTAACCTCTAGAAGTACAGTCTTTATATTTAACTTCTAATATGTAGTCCTTCAATATTCTGTCTTGAACTTCAAAAGTAATAAAGACATTCCCACCTTCCTAATTCTCAACTCCAGGATGGTACTTTCAGATTCTATACTGTTAACGTGCTTAGCCGGAATTAATCAGAAGAACAAACTAGTTATTGGTTTAATGAGTATTTAGAAAATCTCATCTAAGTAATAAAGCTATATCTACCTATGACTTCACATCTTATTCTGATCATCTGGGAGCAATCCTGTGCAATGTACTCTAGAATGACCATCTTTGAGCAGGGAAGTTGGAACAGATGATCCCTTCCAACCTTACTTATTCTGTGATTCTATGATTATGAAGACTGCCTAAATAAACAAAAAAACCCCAAAAAGTAATTCTTAGAAGTTGGGAATAAAGACTCTTTCATAGCTAGAAGGAGTCCTTTTCAAAGAAGTGGCACAGAATGACCTTTTTTTTGTGTACAAGACCCAGCGATAGATTCCATTTCCACACCAGGTCTCTCAGCATTTCACAAAAGCAATTCTGTGCTGTGAAGTTCATAAAAAAGGAGTCAGAGCTTCTGCTGAAGTTTTTCACAAGTTTATTTTCTAAACTGATAAAAAAACATAATGCGTATTACTCAGTGATGTGCATCTATCCACTTGAATTAGATGTTCCATGCAGTACCAATGAATATATATGAATATATATCTATGAGAAGAAGTTGGCAGTAAGAAGACCTCATTATTCCAGTTCAACCTTGTAATTTTTGAAGTGAAAATTTCTGGTTATTTTTCTGGAACTTTGCTGGTTTCTATTCTTATGTGTGTGTGTGTAAACCAGCAGGATCTCATGCAATACTGCATCACACCCATGGAAAACCAGTGAAAATAAGAGAATAGGACAGGTCTACAATTTAAAATAACAGCATGTAGTCTGCAATCTCTAGGGGCGGAAAAATCCCAAAATATACATTGTCAGAGGAAAAGAAGGAATAAGACTGGCTGATAAACTATGTTGCAAAAAAATATGCTCTGTGGAAAATGGAAGATCTTTGATGTGATCTAGCCCAAAACAGTAGAAATAACGAGGAATGAGTGAGGAGAGGCATTGAGAGTAAGGTTTCTATAAAAATAATCATCTATGAATTTCTGCAATAGACTTTAAAAGCACAAAGGAAGTCTGGAAAATCTTCTCCAAAAGTACTGGGTGTGTGTATGCTTATTTGAAAGTAAATTCAAAATAGGCCACAAATACCATTGTATCTGGACAAAAAGATGGAACTTCCAAAGAACTAATTATATGAGGTTTCTTGAGAATCTCCTCCCAAGTATCATTCTTAAATAATGATGGCTTTCAAACTTCAATTATTCAGAGTTCTTCCCTTATTCTAAATACTTGACAGTCAGAACAGGCTCTTTATATGCAGAGCTGAAAAGACAAGAAACATCTTAACATTCTTGTCTCTTCTTACAGATCTGTTTACTCAGGAACTTTCCTAGCTTTGATTCTGCCTTTTTGAGCAATCTGCCCCTCAGACTCTTCTGAGAATTAGCAATGCCAAGGAGCAGACTATGAACTTACCTCTGATCATCATGACAATCTCGTTTCATTAGTGACTGATTGGTGCTGAACTGCAACAGGTCTAAGTGCCCAGTCTTTAAGACAACTGTCTCAGGAGAAGGGCCAGGGCAGGGGACAGGGCAATAGACTTTCACTGGAATGCTAAAAGACTGCCGCTTTCTTCTGAAGAGATTTAGTGTAGACATTCACAAATCTAGCAAGAACAGCATGTTTTCAATGTGCAGGAATATTGAAATACATTTCTAAACCCACCAATGAACTACTAAAAAGAAATACATTTAAAATTATGTTAATGTTCTGTTCTACCTATATCTCAAACATGAGATATTCTCAAACCTAAATAGTTGCTGTCCTTTCTGGAACTCTGTCATCTTGAGTGATCTTCTCAGTATCTTCTGGGCATCAACATCTATGTTATGAACAGAGACTGGAATCTTTCTTAATGAAGACCAGTAGTACTAAATACTGCTCTAATGTAATTTGAATTAAAATATTTTAATTTAACTAATTACTATAATTTTATTAATTGAGTTAATTTAATTTCATTTACTTAATTTTTAATTAAATACATTTCATTCTGTTATTACAGGATAAATATATGGAACATTTTCCTTGACTAACAAAGCTATCAAGCATTAAAGCTTCTCTTTTGTGTCAGTGGCTAAACATGCTCTCACTGTCTGCAGCCCTTTTCACTGAGGGCAAAAACTACCGGAAACTGTTGCAGAGCCTGAACATAAAATGCAGATTCCTGCTTATATTATAAACAATAAAGATGGGATAGGGATGAGTGCGGCAAATTTTTCCTTATGCATATGAATACTTTCAAACATCCAGTAGATTAAGCAATTTGGACCTGGGGTTGAATTCGTTACATCACAAGGCTTCTGAGAGCCTCTGAAATGTATAAATGTACAAATGAAATTTGCATGGGAATCACGGTATACTGGAACATACACAGTAAGCACAACATGTCCAGGAAGTCTCATTTACAAAGGCAGAATTTCAAAGACAAAAACATGTGAGAAATTCATCTAGACTTGACAGGAATATTATAATTTGCCTAGAGTAAGACACTGACAGCAATGATAGAGCTGGCCAGTGCTTACCCTAAGTCAAGGACTCTTCAGTTTTTCATGCTTGACAAGTGAGGAGGTGCACAAGAAGCCAGGAGGGAGCACAGACAGGACAGATGGCCTGAGCTAGGATATTCCATATCATTGAACATCATGTTCAGTATATGAACTGTGGGGAGTTGGCCAGGAGGGGCTGAGGATGCTGTTCGAGGATGCATTGGTCAGCAGGTGGTGAGCAGTGATATTGTACATCACTGTTTATTTTCTTTCCTTGTGTTTTATTTCTCTATCTGTATTTTAAAATCTCTGTTTTCATTACAATAGCAATTATTATTTCAATTAGTAAACTGTTCTTATTGCAACCCATGGGTTTTACTTTTTTCAAGCTCTCCTCCTCATCCCATCAGAGAGGAGTGTTGTAAGTAAGTGAATTTGTGATGCTTAATTGCCAGCTTGGGTTAAACTGCGACAAATTTGTTGTCCTTTATCAAACTTGGGAAACAGAAGGTCTGAAGCAAGACACAACAGTTATTACTGATGACTGAAAGAACAAATTGATCAATTTAATTCAGAGCAGAAATGAGTAAGACATGAGGGATAGGTTAACAGTTTTTAAAAATATATAACATAAAAACAATAAATCAGAGATTTCTACTTACTTGTTCCTTCAGTAAACTGTGAAGGTGTAAACTTGAAACCTGGTAAGAATTTTTCATTTCATGTGAGGAAAGGTGGAGATAGCTGGGCCTGTTTGGTCTGGTGAAGAGATTACTGAGAGGAGATCTTATCAAAGCATGTATATATCTTACAGGCAGGTGACAAGAGGATGGGGTCAGACGCTTTTCAGTGCTGCCCTGCAACATGACAAAGGGAAGTGGACACAAACTGAAACACAGGATGCTCCTGAATACAAGGAAAATATTCTGAGGGTGAGAGAGCACTGGAGCAGGTTGCCCACAGAGATTGTGGAGAGTCCCCTTCTCTGAAGATATTGAAAACCTTCCTGGACACAATCCTGTGTAACCTGTTCCAGGTGAATCTACTTTAGTGAAGGTGAGGGGAGTGTGGGAGGTTGTATGAGTTCCAGAGATCGCTTCCGACCCGAGCTCTTCTGTGATTCAGTGATTCTGCGATTTTATACAATTAATCTAAAGCACCGAAGTGGCCACAAAATAGCCACAAGTATCTCAGAAACTACAATAATAAAAGATTATCAAACTGACATATTAAGATTGTTGAGTGAAACAAGTTCTTCTCATATTCTTCAACAGAAAAGTTAGTTCCTGATGTTTTCTTCCTTAAACTAGTTTTTGTGTTTCATTTCTACCTAAAAATACCCACAGATGAATGAGATCAGTAACTCTTCCTCCATTTTCCAACATTCAAGAAAACATTTCTAAAAGTTCAGTGAGAAGTCCAAGAGAAAGGTTCACTCCTACAAACACATACCACAGTACATGATGGTGACTATGGTAAATACTAACTCAGATTTGCTTAAGTGAATTTTTCATAGAATTAGTATTTTACCAGGTGTGTAAATTGGACATACAGAAAAATAAGGCTTACAAAATTAGCAACTTAATGTGGAAATGTGGAGTTTATTGCAAATGGTAACAAATATGTTTATGTTTAAAATTCAAAGTCGTTCTTGGGTTGAAATTTGATAACTCAGCTGTGGAAAATTCAACCTGACTTTTGATCTCCTGTGTTTTAACTTTAAACTCAAGTCTCAATTTATTTCCTTCTAAAATAAAATTCCTTCAAAAAAAAAAAAAGGATCAGAGACACAGAATTTCTGGCAAATAATCTGACTAGATTTTTTATATAACGCCTAACCTATTTTTAAAAAAAAAATTAATATAAAAAATAAAAGTCTTNAAGTCGTTCTTGGGTTGAAATTTGATAACTCAACTGTGGAAAATTCAACCTGACTTTTGATGTCCTGTGTTTTAACTTTAAACTCAAGTCTCAAATTATTTCCTTCTAAAATAAAATTCCTTCAAAAAAAAAAAAGGATCAGAGACACAGAATTTCTGGCAAATAATCTGACTAGATTTTTTATATAACGCCTAACCTATTTTTAAAAAAAAAATTAATATAAAAAATAAAAGTCTTTATTAATTAAAATTAAATCTAAATCTATTTTAGATTAACTCCACATAGATCACTTCTTTTTTTATTTTTTTTCCCTCTCTTGATATTAATTCAATTTTCCACCTTTAACTTAATGGAAAAAGAAATTTTTTCATATAATGGCACAGTCAACCTTTGCTGGAAGGTCACCTTGTACTACACTATTCCCCAAACACTCATTTATGATGTCAAGTCTTCTGCCAGCTAAAGTAAATATACTCTAATTTATTTGTACTTGACAGTATGCTTCGCACTGATAGACAGCTAGTTGAGAAACATAAAAGTGTTGTGAAGAAAAAGCTGAGAACTCTTTTTTCCGTTGCTCAGGGACTTAAAAATGAGATATCCATACATAAATAACAATTTTGCCTTTTAGTTCAGTAAGCTGATATGGTTTATAACTCACTTGACTTCCAGTATAAAGTTCCAGATTACAACAGTGAGTCTGAAAAAAATCTAAAAAAGATTGCTCTAATTACAGAAAGACTTCAGGAAGACAGAAGGAATATAAGTTTTTCTGCTCCCTGTGGAACATGGAGGAATGGAAAGGCTTGAAACAAAACAACCAAATGTCAAGCTTTCAGGTTCTGACTTCTTATGTTACATTCCAGAGTTTAAAAAAATCCCAAACCAACAAACAAAAAACAGGCCCTGTTAAAGGAAACCTTAAATCTTGTCTTAATTTTTTTTCCCTTTATACATATAAAGAGCTTTGTCTGGAAGCTGTTAAAGATCTTCCATACCCATTCACATATTTTGTCCAATATATTTACTTGGATCCAAGATGAAATGGATTCAGTTTTAAAAAGTTGAATATAGGGTTTTATTGTAAATCAAACAATTTATTTTATACATGGAAATACCTTTCATGTTGGTATGATTATCTGTATGTGTTGTGGTTGCATATTTATCACTGTTGCCTTATAAAACACTTATTTAATTTAAGCTTCCAATTTATAACATATCATAAATATTCTTTCCAATCCAAAAGAACAGTGTAATTTTATTTTGCTGAAGAAATCTTTTTCATTAGAGACACTACTTTTTATTATATTACTGAAATTATTTTGAATTGAATACTGTTTGTTTTATTGAGCAATCTATAATTATCTCCCTAATTAATTTCAAAAGCAATTACATTTTTTCCCTCTTTCTAATAGAAAAGAAAAAGGCAAGTTTGAATTAGTTATTTATTTGTGGAGAGAAAACAGATGGGAAGTACATAAAGCAACTTGAAATCATTTTACTTATTAGCTCTGGTGGAGTCTGACATTTTAGAATAGCATCAGGTATTAATATTGGCTTAGGTGCTGATCCTGTAAACACTGATCTGGATAAAGAATTCCATATTATGGCTGATAAGAGTAAAAGGTGATATAGGGCAAACAAGAAAAATAACAATTACAGAGATGTATAACCAGTAAATTATCCTTAGTAATGTGGTTCAGCTTACCACTTTTATAAATTATCTAAAAGGTAAGGTAACACAGAAAAATGTGTGGCTTAAGTTACAAGAGGAGCACAAGTGCTATTTCCTTATATAGCACTGAGGATAACATAGAAATAAACTCAGGGGAGACGGAAAATATACAGCCAAGGAAGGTCAGTAGATGCAAAAAAAAGGTGTGGGCCATTTCCCTGCTCAGATATTGAAGACAGCAATGTAGAATACCACAAACTGAGGACAAAAAAGTAAAAAATTGGCTATGATAGAAATGCAGCAATGTCACATCTCCCATATTGTTTCTGCAAAACAATCGATCCAATTGAGAGAGTCAATTCATAGAAATCTATGCTGTATATATAAATTTCCTCTATCATGTGCAAGAAGAGAAAGGTAGCTCAGCACGAGAATCCAATATCCCCAAAACTCAAAAAGAGCTCTCCTATAAGCAGTAGAGACTTAAATAATATGGAGAAGACGGAGAAAATGGTGAACCATAAATCCAGGTTTTTGGCACAGTACCTTCAGAGAGATCCTAGAAGTTCTGGAAGTTCTCCATCAACAATAGTGAATTTGAGTACCTTTATAAGTAATAGTTTGGTCTTTACATACTCATCTGAAAAATGAAGATTGAGGTCCCTCCCCTTGCACTGTGTTGCACTGTGTCTAACTCAGTACTTTAAGGAAGAGTTGGCCCTGGGGTCTGCCAGCTCCATCCCTCTCTAACGTAGCTGAACCACAGAGGAAGACACCCAAAAAAGAGTTTCCCTCCACTCAAATATGAAGTCATAGGTGATATGAAAGTAGGAGACAGTGACACCTTGGTGCCCAGGCCTTGTCTCCTTTTCTGCAGCAGAGTCTTCTTCCCTCTCATTATTCTTCACGTTAGAATATAATGAGACTTAGAACAAATGTGGAAGTGGGGTCAGATCAGAAAAAGGGTAAACAGCTCTTTCTCCTTCTCCTGCTTGGTTAGCCAGTGTTCATCTTGATGTCATGTCTAGCAGAGGCAAGAAAAGCCAGCAGTTTGTTAATGTAGATACTAAATATCTCCATTTCAAGAGGTTTTCTAATAGTACCCTGGACTTTATTAAGCTTGATATCCATTACTGGTGAGAGTTTGAGGAGTATTTCAGGAAATACTTGGAGCACTAGGAGAGTTCCAGGAAAATGTTAACTGAGATGCCATTACCTAACCTGGACCCAGACTGACTATGACTGCCAACAAGCTGAGCTATGATGTGAAGCTCCAAAGCCTCGCATTGTAGAGCTTTGGCAGCCAAACCTTGCTTTCAACAAAATTGGGCTGTTTTGTTAAACTAAATTTGTAAGAAGTACTGCCTTTATTCCTATTCCCTTGGGAGCAGCCTAGCAATTTACGCTGGAACCCACCACAGGAGGTATCATTTACCCACCCACTGAAGAACTCTGTAGGGTACAGGCAGTTATGGTGTTTTCTTCTCCTTCCCTAAGCCATTCAGAACCTTAACACTTATGGGAGAGTTTAGACCACACTGACATAGAAGTTCAAAACAGATAACTTGGCAGGTTTGGGGGGGGAAGGTATCTTTTTTTCCATGCAAGTGTGGGGCAGAAGTCTTGGCTTTTGTGGCTGAGAAACCTGTTTGCATTATCAAAAACCTGCAGTCAATCATGTAAACTTCTCTTAATTTAAAATTATATCTCTAGGTTATCTCTCCTTTCAGCCTAACTCAGACTTCTTTCGGCTATCAGTTGTGTCTCACTAGGGGAAGCAGGTGTTTTCAAAACAGTAATCAAGTCTCCACAGATGCACAGACCTTCTAAACAAACATTCTTCAACCCAGCTGCAGACAGGCAATCCACAACGGGAACAGAGGCATCCAGAGAAAGTCAGTGTGACATGGTAGAGTCATGGCACACCAAATGCCCTAATAATTACTAAGACAGTTTTAAGTTTTGTTTAGTCAATATTACACCAGGAAGACTTTAAGGGAATGCTTTGAAAGAGGCATGAACATTTGTAAAAAATTTTTTTGTTTCCTTTCTTATATAAGAAACTGTCATGGCAAATCTGCAAATTATCTTCTGCCCT
Source organism: Origma solitaria (assembly GCA_013397895.1). NCBI lineage: Eukaryota > Metazoa > Chordata > Aves > Passeriformes > Acanthizidae > Origma > Origma solitaria. Next base: position 1,868,859 of record VZRL01004253.1, read on the forward strand.
GCTTAGGAAGCAAAAAATGAAGCAGGTGATTGACTATTTCAGCCATCCCCTAATAGCTTAACTTTTCTTTAATTATACCAGTTGATTTACTTTAAAAAACCCCAAACTTGGAATCAAGCCCAAACGAAATCATCATGTACAAAAATCAAAGGCTGAAAAGTATGACTAGAACAGATGTGATTGAAGGCATCACAGTTTGAGAACAGCTAGAGAATTATTGGTTTAATAAAAATGAACACTGAATAAAACCAGGAAAACTTTACAAGAATTTGTATGAAGAGAATTAATAATTGCGAGTCTGCTAAAAGTGAAAAAGTGATATAAAACTTGTGATATAAACCAAGTGAAGGTAGAAATTTTAAAAAAACAAGACAAGGGTTTAATTTTGGTGCTTTTTTGTTTTTTAATTTGTAGGGTACTTTATAAAAATTCTAAATGAAACTCATACTGCAGTTTGCATGATGTTTCGTTTTGCCAACAATGTTGTGATTCCATATGTGTTGGCAAGTGTATATTTCTCTTTGCCTAGTCCCCTGCCCGACTGTCTCCCTCCTCCTCCTTCCTCCATCCTGAAAATAACAAATAATTCAATACTGAAGGTTTTCTTTTTTACAGGGTAATGTAATACAATATGTTCATTGTATTTTAGTAAAATATAACAACCACATTTTCTTCTTCCCTGAGGAAGATTATGTGCCATAATCTCAGTCCTGTAATTTCTTCCCATAAAATTCCCTGGGATTTCTGCATGCAGAAACTTGCACCATCATGCATAAAAGACTTAAGGCTCAAGTAACCTCCGAATAGAGTATGGTGTCAGCACTCACAGTGCTGTTCCAGGCATAACTGCATCTCTGCAATCTGCTGTTAAGGTTCAAGAGAAGGTTTTCCATGGGCTGAAATTTGGCATGCAGTACCTCAATTTATGAGCACATTTTAGATGTGTGAGCAGTCACAGAATCATTTGGGTAGCCAAGAGTAAACCAGATTAACGTATCAGTTTTACAGATGATACTTAAACAAAACTCAGTAGATGAAACAAAATGTTAGCAAAGTAGATGTTCACTATCTCCAAAAATAAAAAGTAAAAAATAAAGAAGAACATAAATCTTCAATGTGCTTTTGTTATTCAAAATCTCAGCTTGGATTTGAAGAACTAGGTTCTAGTTTGTTGCCAGGGAAAATCCATGAGGGAGAAAAGTATATGTCAAAACTTGTTACTTGTTTTGTCCTAAAAAAAGTAGTTCTTTACTCGCAGAATTTCTGAATTCCTCTCTGCCAAACTCTCTTGATTAGGCATGTCTTTCACTTAGACTACTGTGCAAGGGCATAAAGACTTCTAATCCTTACCTCTGTCAGAGTGTTTCTGAAGTCATTGTACACGATTAGGATGAAGTGGATTGGATGTTTTGGAGCAGGGCACATGGGGTAGATGGAGCAATATATTTGCTCTCTGTGCTCAGCAAATCTGTGAAAGCAAAAACTGAAAGTTATTCAGTAATAATCCTCACAGAGCGAGATACCCTCACTACAAACTATGCCCAACAGGATAATGCAGAAATTATTATGTGAACAAGCCAGAGTGTTCCCTTTCTTTTGAAACTTGGATAGAGTAGGGTAGTCAGTTTGGCAGATAGTACTAATCGTATTTAGGCCAAAACAATCAGTCTGTGTGTGCTGTGTGTGGCAGGTTTGGTCAGTCGTGTTTGCTCATCCAGTGCCCCAGTTTGTTCGGACCACAGAACCTGCTGAAGCAGGGCACATCTGATCTCTAGTGTGCACACCTTGATTTTACTCCCATGGAAACTAAGATATCATAAAGAAGGGAAGGGCCACAAACCTCAATCTTAACTTCGAATGTAATCAGGTCACAGATAAGCCATATGCCCAGGAGCTGAGAGGTACACCTGAGGTCCCACAGTACATAGGACTAATAAGCTGGTTGACAGATTGATCTGATTTATTTCTTCATTGACATTATTATTTCTTTATTTCAGCTTTTGTCATAAGCATGCACTTCAAGGATGCAGGCATTTTGATGCCACAGTTTGCAACACAGTTAAAAGCAAATGAAAAAAATTTTAAATGGCAGAAACTGAAATGTTATTGCTCATCCTGCCATTTAATTTCTAAATTTATGTCGTTAACCACAAACTTATTTTTTGCTATTAGTCTTGGGCATTTTTTCATTTGGAAAATGGAACATATGGTTTGACACATATGGTTATTCCTGTGTTAATGAAATCAGATACCCTTGCAAGTGAGATGTGGCAGGGAAACGAAATCTGTGTAATGGTGGAGGTGTTAGGGGGAAGTCTTCTGTTTTCCCTAGTAACTACTAGTCTATCATATGTCAGCCACTTCTACTTACATCCACTCGAGGAAAGGTGCCGGAATTCATTATTAAAGCCATGTTCCAACACCACCATATGCAAAATGTTTCCATGTGCGACTCAATCCAGGTAGGGAAAATAGTCTTTGTATACTGAATTACAAAATAATCAGCTAAAGATCTTTACAGTTCTACTGACACAAGTAGCTGTTTATAATATATCAGGACAGATATTATCAGAAATATTTCCATTTTTTTCTTGCACAAATAAGGTAACTTTCATCATTTTGTAAATAGAATGTGTTTTGGATTTCTTTTTTCAGTTACACATATTTCAAAAACTGAAGGGTTTAGGTGTAGGTTTAAAATTTAGTTTAAAACCATAAAAATTTAATTAAAAGCTTCAATATGACCAAAATGTGTTGATTTTATGGACCTGGACATTTTCGGATTTTAACATGATGTGGAGGACTTTAAAAAATGTTTCTTGTTTGATTTGAAATAAGAAAAGACATAAAAACCATGGAAAATTTTGTGAAATGGAAAATCTGGTTCTTGCTCAGTCTAGTCTAATTCCTGTTCCTCTAAATCCTGTTGGTTTTCAAAATGCAAGTTAATTAAGTTTCTTTGTCCCATAAACGTCCTCAATGACTTCACATTTTTCTTCAGAATATTCTTGATCTCTGCCACAGCCATCCAGTGCTAGCTTTGGGTTTTATTGAGTCTTTCAGCCTCTTCAGAATTCATACAAATGGAGCTGTCTCTGTTTGCCAGATGGGGTAATAGCATTGGGCAAAAGAAAAAGCAGAATAAGAGGCAATCTAACTCCCACCCACTTTTTGCACAGTCTCAACTACTAAAAGCATTTCATCTCTCAGCCACGAGGCAAAGGAGAAAATAACTACCTCACTTGATTTCCCTATTTGTCACAGACATGCAACGATGTTTTGGAAGGGAAAGAAAAAGTATTTCAAGGGAGAAAGATAAGCAACAAAGGAAAATGGAGGAAGAATACACTGTAAGAGAGAAAATCTTATGCTAATGTAGCTACCATGAAAAAGTATTAATGTGAAGAAAAAGAAACAGCAGTCTTTAAACTCTGACTCGAAACCGTACTTGCAATTTGTTATTCTTTACTCAGTAAAAGTGCTGCTTCATGTTGAATCCTAGGGTCATTATTTACAAGTAAACTGAACATCCTTGACCACAGAGATTTACTGAAGAGATGAAAGATGAACAGATCATTCATTACATGAAAACTTCAACAGATATTATGAGATTTTATGTTTCTGAAAAAGTATCATATGTAAAACAGAATGTATTTTAATATAGTTTTGCATCTGTGTAGTTGAAAACTTATTGTATCATAATACATATCAGTGTACAGTCTGTCCAGTTTTGAAAAAAATCCCCAGCTAATATTTATTATCATTTGGAGGTTTTACAACAGATTGAAACCTACAGACCTCAGTAAACTTGTTTACAAATATGTAGGAAATGGAATAGTGAATTATTGTTGGCTACATTTGGTCTTTTTCTTTACATGGGTAGAATGTTTTTGCAAAATAACAGAAAGCCTCAAAACTTGTGCTGCAGCATGTTGTTAAAAATGTGGGCTTGCTTGCCTTGTTTATATTAGGTAGGTTTTTCTGTCTGCTAAATGAAAAATGGATGAAATGATTTTCAGTGTTTACTATGGCAAGAAAGAGCAGTAATTAGACTTGCTGGATTTTCTACTGTGTGGTCATCAATCCAGTGGCGCCATTCCTGAGCAGCTGCTATTTGCCAAGGAAAGGTTTTGTAATGTTCGTGTCTCCAGTTTGTATCCTGAGGTTTACCACAATCTGTAGTGTCATCCCTTACAGACTGAGCTGTGCTGGAGTTACAGGAAGGCTTTCATGACTATGCATATTCAGCAGTGGTATGTAGCTAATAGAGAGTAAGTTATTTTGCTGGTGGCTTTTTTCTGTTTTTCAGCTAAGAATAAGTAAAGATTCTTTCCTAAAGCTTTACAAACTTTAATGTCTACATAACTCATTGAATTTCTATTTTCTCCAGGAGATAAATAAGTTACTAAAAAAAAGTACATGAATGCAGAGACAATCCTGTGAACAGTCATCATTACAAGAAAATCTAAATCAATTTACAGAAATGCTAAACAGGACAATCCAAACAGGAATGCTAACACTTGGCATTTTAGATGTCAGTAAGACGTTCAGACAAACCTAGCAGAATTGTGAATAGCAAAATGCAGGAGATACTTGGCATGATCCTTTTCACATACAAAGCACAGTCTGTCTTGCAAACACCGTCACTGACAGGTGAATTACACTTATTTTTTTACTTATATTTAGCTACATTCTTTAGAATTGCCTTTCTGAGGAAAATAGTGACTCTAAAGACATGTAGCCATCCTGAGGATTTGCTCAAAATGTTTTGGGATTTTTTTAAAATTTCATCTAGTCATTATAACATTTACAGTATAATAAAGGAAGCCCTATTTTATTGTATTTCCTTTTTTTTAAGGTTAACACCAATACAGTTCCAGCCAAATATTATTGCGTCTTTACAGTCTTCTTTAGCCCTTGCTTTTTTTTTCTCAAATCTCCGTATTATTTTTTCTGATTTATGTATTTAGAAGTATATCTTTCTGCCTTAGAGAAGAATAGTAACAAAAGGACCAAGTTCCATGCATGAAAATAAAAGATAAACTTTCATGCATTCTCTATTGCTTAAATTGCATAATGCACTGAGTATGATCAGATGATAAGGCAAAGTTTTTTGGTCTTTTTGGCTAAATATCAGACACTTCATGGTTGTACAAATGACTGCCCTCTGCCACCTTCAAAAAATCTTGGCTTTCTTATAAGATCTAGTAGACCACAGCACACATTCTAGATCTTCTACAGAGAATTGAAATCTTAATTTTACAACAGGTGATCTTAGAACTGCCTGCAACAAATACAGATGCTATATCACAGAAAAAGAGAAAGACACATAAATCACTGAGAAGGAGGTAGAGGGCAACCCATTTATTCCAGGAACAGGAACATACAGAACAGAGAGTGAAAGAATTTACAAATTAAAAATGACCCAAGAACCAAAAGCTGACTCCTCAGGAGGATGGAAAAACGTAAGCAGCTGCCTGAAACTCTGTAAAGGTTTTAGTATGCTCTGCTCTGCAGTGCTCATGATGGCTGTAAAGATTTTAGAATACTTGATAGGGTAAAACAAAAACAACAGAAGCAGTCAACAGTTATTTTTAGTCCACCTAAGGAAGTTGTATTGCTTGGGGTCAGTGGATATATAATTGTTTAAGAATATTTCTAGAGGGTAATTTTGAATTTTCTCTTACATATCGTTATTTAGTTCATCTTAACGTACCTTAAAAATGAAACATTGTTTATCATTATTATTTTTATTATACTGGTTGACTAGCATAACCTCCATTTTCCAATCAGTCCCTCAGAGCCCAATCTGTGTTTTTACATGCCAAATCCATAAACAAATCAATGACATATTACGACATCATGAATATATTTTCAAAATGAAATAATAAAACTGAAAGCAGAAGATCAGCTTTTCTGTTTATATACTCTGTTTATTATTTGATCTATTGTTTTAATGTTTCCTTTACAATTCGTTCACATCAGTCTTTACTCACCTTCATGTTAGGCCCAAATCCTGGCTTACTTGTCCACTTTTTTTTTTTAATTCCTTGTTCTTTCTCCGGTTAGTGCTTCCTCAACTCAGTTAATTAATAGCCTTCCCATGAATGCCTCACACACCTCTTAAAACACAGGCAGTTAACTTTCACAAAATTTGCAAACTTTTCTCTTTCTCTGTGATCTGTACTTCTCCTTTACTGCTCTTGTGTCTCTATTAATACCATGGGATGTTTCAGGAATACTATAATCCAGTATTACTTCATGTAATTTACAGAGTGTGATGCAGAACAAAATCACATTTTTGACTGAAATGTAAAAAAATCCATGATATAAAATTATAGAACAAAAGGATAAAAAGAGGAAAAAAAATAGAAAGCTTTCCTCAAATGGTCTCATATTGGGTAAAACATTACATAACCAAGAAATCATTAATAAATAAGCATTTTTATTTGCAAGTTTCAAAATATTGTAAGGCAATTTATCAAATCCAATTGTAAGTAATAGAGTCAGGACTATTTTAAATGTTACAGAAAAATTTTTAAAAGTTACTTTTGTAAGTTTCTTTTGTTATTATTATCTATGAAAATGCTATATTCTTTCTTTGGCTACTTATAAAAATATACAAGACTGCCTGAAATAGTTCATGACATAATAATTAGTTGAAATGCAAGCAATTACTGTGACTGTCTTCTGTCATAAAACTGTGTTCAGTAACAAAAGTGGCTAGAAACATTTCAACTTTCCTTAATATTCAATAAAGAGTACTATAAAATACATGAGAAAACACCTTCTAAGAAAAATGTTTTATCCTGCAATGTAGTTTGGGATGTACTGCTCTTTGCAATGAATAAAACCCAAACATTTTGGTAAATCTTTAGCATGCTAAGAAGTAAAGGTTATCTAAAGAAATACAGGTAACTTTTGAATTTTTTACCAAGAATTTGCACTTTTTTAGTAAGAATGCAGCATTCACTAATAGTGAAAAAATTTGCTTTGATAAAATATTGAGCAAAAACAGCCACAGACTAGAAAAAGCAGCATCTTCTTTAAATATTTAATGTTAAGAGACTGTTGACAGATACAGAGATAGAACTTTTAATAATATTTAACACTTCAAAACCTTTCAGCAGCTAGAAAAGAAATTTAGACTATTAGAGCTGGACAGTAACTGGAGAATTCCTTCTGTAGCATTTCATGTTAAAACTGTTCAGTGACTGAAAATTAACTTAGAAAATACCATTAAAGCCTAAATAGCATGAACAGTATGTAAGATACAGCACATTCCCTATCTCTTCATTCCTCCATCTCTGCCTGATAGAACATTTTCCTGATAGCAATCGCCGTAGTGTTCCTCTGTTCCTTCATTTACCCTGAAGTCATTGCTCAGTGTCCCCTTCTCACTGCTCACTTTTCAACCTCCCCGACCTACCACCACTCAGTATTTCAAGGAGATGGCACTTTTCAGACTGTATTCTTGAGAAAAGTGCTCCTTTAATGAGATTTTCTTTTAACTCAGGGAAGACATTAACGGAGAAGGTCACAGGTGCTGTATATGAACGCTTGGATGTCAGATCTTTGCGGCCAACAGTCAATCACACTCAGCAGTAAGATGGGAGTGTAACTTTTTAAGTGCTTTTGCATGTAACATTCTGGGCATTCATCCTTTAATGTTTCATAAATTGATATCCCACCCCATTTTTTACAAAATTTAATCATCTTTTAACATTTGAATTTTAAGCTTTTAGACAAAACAGAAAGTGTCAGCTTTTACCTGTCGGAGGTATTAGTACAGTCGGGGCTTATCACAACTATCCAAACATTATCTTCTGATTAATCATTTTTCCCTAAATCCATCATGGTCTGCTGACAAAGGCTTCTGCAACTCAGTGGGCTCTTTTTCAAGATGTAATATGAAGGTTTTCTCCAAAACTGTAAGAAAAACATGTACAATTCCTTTTCTGTCTGGTCCAAATCTTGAGCAACCTGAAATAAATTAACCCTGCCTTGAGCAAGAGGTAGAAGCAGACAACTTCCAGAGCTCCCTACCAATCTGTATGAATTTATGTCTATCCATAATGTTAAACACGTACATGTTATGTCCACAGATAATACATCATGCTTGAAGAATGGAAGAGAAACAGTTAAGACACTGATGGGAAGAATTGCTACATAAAAATACAATTCCTTCTTAGAGTAAATTTGTCTGAGAAGCCCACAGCAAGGGGTGCATCAGCAGCCAGAAATGAAAGACATAAGAAAAAGGAACTTTATTTCAGTCACCAAGCAGCTGGTTTAAACTGTTGCTAATTTCATGGCTAACAATTAAGAGACGTACTTTAAAAATAGTTTTATTACAAAACATTTTTTAACCACAGGGTTTGAAAAAATGAACAAAAATGGGTTTGTGAGTTTTTGGATACATTTTGCTAGCCCAGTTGAGGATAAATCCTACCCCTTCTCACAATTAAAACTCATCAGGTTGTGCCTAAGGCTAGCAACATAGATGAAAGAATATAGCAGTAGGTATCAAAGATGGGTGCACTGTTAGATTGCATCTAGCTCAAGGTAAATATTCTGTGAAATATGTCATCAAGAAGGTGGTGTAAAAGTAGGGGTTGGGTTTAAAGATTGTCTTTTATACAGAGTCATCCAGGATTTTACATTTTGGTGGGAGGCATGTGTGGGGGGTGGTGTTGTCTCCAAAGAGAGGCAGAGACATGTAACTGGCAATAAGTTTTCTGTCGCACACTTGGCTGTGCACATTTTTTGTTAGACCATTTATGTTTTCAATTTTTTTCATACATCCCCATTTAAACCAGAGCCCAGCTCTTTTTTTTTTTTTTTTTTTTTTAATATTATCTTTATATTTTCTTCTGGATTTTCAGGGGTGTAATGTTTTAACTTCAAACTCCTCTGACCACACTAGTTCTATAAGTCACTCCTGGTCTGTACCTGACACAGGGTTAAAACACTGAAGAAAAATTTGAATTTCTGAAAACTGTAACTGCCTGCTGATCTTGGCTAAAACTGCTGGAAAATTCCAAAGGCACACCACCAGCAGAGAATATGTCTTGCAGGACAAGATTTCAAATCCTTTTATAATTAAATCTAATGATTCCATATGCAATGGGGTAGATCACAATCAGGTGCAGGATTTCACTGCTTCACAGGAATTCAAAATGCAGGGATTTAAAGAAGAATCTACCTCATAGCATTGCTTGCTTGTTTGCTTGTTTTTTTAAAAGTTGGATTAGTTAGCACTCTTATTTCCGTCATTTTCCAATGCCAGGCATTTGGTTTACTTTTTGTGGGCTTAGACAGATACTCTCCTTGGGAAGATGCTTCCCTGGGTACTAATTAGAAGATCTGTGAGTGGGTAGTTTTGCTGCCTATACATAAAAAGTATTTTTCTTCTGTAAAACTGTATTGCTTTTGTTTTCAGTTTGATGAATGCAGTTTTTTTCTGCATAGCGACACGATTTTTCTGTTAATTTCACTGCTCATAACATCTTTGTGCCATGGTCCCCATCTCTTTGTTTAGTGGGGAAAGGAATATTGTCATCTTACTGATATCTCTCTGGCTCTATGCTTCTACCTACCATGGTCTCCCGGCAATGAATACACACAGCATATGAATCGAAACATCGGTGTTGCAATTTGGCACCTACTGACCTCTGTGGCAAAAATTGCTTCATCTGGATGAGAATTTGAGCCTTCTTTTAACAAGCTATTCTTTTCTGATCATTTTTATGAGGAAATTTAACATTTTATTGAAACCTATTTAAACCACTTTTATTTTGATGCCCTCTATCCTTACCTATCACCCACTTTGGGGGTATTTGGTGCTTGTTTTTTGAGTGAGTGACTTCTTCACTTTATATACAGTCTTTCATCCAGTCTTGCATTCTGTTGAAATGTTCTGGGAGAAAAAGCATGTCACAATCTGTCCAAAAATGTGATTTCACAATCTGGGTCTCTGACTTTTAGACAGAGACTTTCACATAAATGTCTCTCTGGGTGTCAGAAAAGAGCCCTCTCTAAAAGTCACAAGGGGATACTTACAGGAATTTAATTTTGTCCTTAGTTTTACTCAAACTGAACACAAAGGCATTTCCAATCACAAATTCAGCAAGATGAAAGCAACATAAAACGCAAAACAGATTACAGAGACAGTCACATTTCAACACCTGTTTTCACCCAACCTCTTAACACCAAGGAAAGGGAATACACCAGTACCCATCAATACGTGTAAGAGCCAAGATTTGTTTCCCAAAAGCATGTTTTCAATTTTCTGCTAGTCTGCATCATTATCAGCAGCCAATGTATCCAACAAATCCAGTGTATAGCTGTATGATCCCCATTTTGTTCTGGTTGGGTCACTGAGGACTTAATGGTTAATTTCTTCCATTTTCCATATGATTTTTACCACTAATCTACTAATTAAATTTTGGTCTATCTGTTCCTTATTTCAGGGGGATTTAATGGTAATGTGCTGCAAGGTAAACATGTAATTACTGTGAACATTTCCCAACAGAAATGTGTCATCAGTCTGATGCAGCCTTTTAAGTCCCAATGCACAAAATAACTTCTTCCTTTGTAAGGAAGGAAATCATGATGACTTTGGAATGTCATTTTATGTCCATTTTTCCGCTGAGTTAACAGTTTCATAGGAAGCAGGTTTTCAGCTATGCTTTCCCAGGAGCCAAAACGTATTTTAAAAAATGTAACTGTGGTGAAGGACCATGAAGTTCATATTGTTTTATTCTCCTAACCTCATTGTTACAGTTATTAAGGCCAGAGGAATGATATCATCTGCATAACACAGAAAACATATTTTAACCTAATTCTGAGTTCAGGTTTTCTCTCTGAAAACAGATGTAATGGCTCCATTCACAAATGCAGTCAAGAATGAAGTATGAGAATGAATGCAGGAATTATATAAAAGTCAGGATATCTTGCCTTCACAACTATAAATGGCAAGACAAAGTTAGAAATTAATGCATCCTATCCTTGAAAGTTATGCTTTCTATTCTAAAATTCTAAAATTATCCTTCTTGGGTATCCTTAGAATATGGTTTCCCTTAACCATCAAACTTGGTAGACAAAGAATAGGCATAAAAAATATTTCATAAAACTGCTGAAGTAGATGATTAACTCTGTCCACTGGGGATGCCATGGTTTGAAATGTATGACAGATTTATACAATTTTTCTTAAAGACCATAAGTGCTGTATAATTAATTGAAAACTTATTCAAAAGTGTGAGGAGGGAAAAAACCCAAACAAAGAGATTGCTGTCCGAAAACTTGACAGAAGTAAAAAACTGAAGAATTTCTTCTTCTGTTCCAGTCAAAAGCACATATTTTGTTCAGACAGCAAGACACTTCAGCATTTTTTGTACTTTTAGAGAGCTGTTCAGAATGTAATTGAGACAGAATATGTTGGAAATCAATGTGAAGTATTACTTATCTTCTTTGATGGGAAATAGGAGTTAGCCTCAATTTTCACCTCTGCGTTCCATCTACTTTATTTGAGAAGGAAGGTTATGATGAATGAAGTGATGTGCATCAGCTTGCTCTTTGGTCACATTCTGCAAGTCTCCTGCTAAAAACCACATGAAACAGCATATATTTTTTCTATGACATTGAATTCTGATGAATTAAATTTGATGCAACCACAGGCTTTTGTTCTCCAATAAATATCCTTATGGTGTAACAAATTAGAAGTTTTCTGACTATATGGAGAGACAGATTATTCACTTACCATCACACATCTTGGCTCTATCAGATGGTTTCAAGCTAATCATATCAGTCTGATGAATTCTGGAAATTTTAGTAAATTCCTTCCTAAACGTTTTGCTTTTTGGAATATATAGATATTTTTAACTCTTCAGCAATGTTAAAAAAATATCACTTTAGTTTTCAGTTATTTATCAGATAGCTTTGTAGCTGCTCCTAACAAAACACCTTTCTCTCTTTTACAAACAAAATTCATGCTCATTTTTGCAATTGCAGAGAACATAATTAGAGAATCATCCACAAGTTCAAAATGCAACTCATATAATACTACATTTGAAATACTATTACTTCAGTAATAGTGCTGATTACAGGCTGCTAAACATGTATACAGGAATTTAAATCTGACCACAAATGCTCTGAGCTGATGCATTCTTTTCAGCAGAGTTTGGGAAACTAAGCCATGTGGTAGGACATTAGTTACACATATTTCTTTTAAAATTTTCTTTCTGCCATAAATAGTAGAACCTAGATAGTGCATTACCATTTGTTTGTTATTAGACCATTTTGGTTTTACCATTTAGCTGCTGTGACAATCCAAGAAACAGACAGAAGTTGCAGATAGTGTGTGTTATACATTGTTTATTTTGGATAGAACTAGTTAAAGGAAATAATTGTTATTTATGTTACTCAACAACTAGAGAGCCCAGATCTTGGGTGAGGATCCTACAATGTTAGATACTGCCTACACTTAAATGAGTAGAGAAGAGTTCCTGTATAAATAATAATATTCCCATCCTGTATCAATAATAGTATCTTAAACCATAATGTTAAAACAAATAAGATATTACATGTTTCAGTGTGAATCTTAGAACATATATTTTATGACTTTAAAAACTTTCTATAACATTTTCTTATAAAATGTTAACATACAGAAATAGCTCTAGAAAAAAAGGATTCTGCATCTGTACTCCATATAGGATTAAAATAAATTAGTTAAAATATGCAAAATAATATCATGTGCAGAGAAGGCAATACTATAGAAGTTACTATATTTGTATTTTTCTGGTTTAAATTACTTAAAACAAGATTTTTGCAATTTATCCTCCTATGTTTTGTACTGGTTGAGTGTTTCTTTCTTTTCTAATCTCACCCTGTGATCTTTTCGAAATATTTAGTATTTTTCACTGTATGTTACAGCCCTTTAACTTCTTTAGTGGAACTACCTGGGGTCTCCTAACTCTCCCTGACTCATTCATGAGCTTGACGAAACTTAAGCACAGACAAAAGGCATCTAGCTTTGGTGGCCTGGCAGCATTTTTCAGGCTGTCTTTCATCACTTCTGGATTGTGCCATGATTTAGGACAGTATGATGATTAACTGCACAAGCAGCTCCCAGGCCAGTCCTCTCTCATCCGTGATTAGCCAGCTGCTGTCCTTTCTAAGTTACTGATCATGCTCCCAGCCAACTATCTTAAATTTTCACACAATGTTTATATTCTCTGGAAGTCTATAATCATCTTCTTATCTTCCATCAAACATCTTCCTAATGCCAAGCTGCTGTTTTCTAGCTTATCACCTTCCAATCAAACTATTCTTGCACACCATCCCATCTGTTGCCTTTCTGTTACAAAATTTGGTATTTGAGAAGCTTTGGAGGAGCCTACAGCTCCTGCATTATTGAGCGAATCTCCCTCCAACTTCAGAAACATTGGCTCAGGTTTCTGGCCCAGATTCAGATCCTCTCAAAGGTTTTAAGCAGTGTTCATAAATGTGAGGGAGGTGGTTTGAAATGAGGCTTGTGAAAAGAAAAATAAAGAGGTGAAGAAGAAAGACCTGGTTCCAGCCTCTTTTTAAAAGTCAGTGTTTAAATGTATCAGATATTTACTGGAAAATAGATGGGGTTTTTGGAGCAGGTTTTACACATAATTCCACATATGAAATTATGCTATATTCTGGTCCTTGTGTGCATTCCAACAGTGACACTTATACTTCATTGAAAATTGAGCTTTGTGGGATACAGCACAGTGCAGAAGGCGAGGAGAAGGCAGAGCCAATACACAAATCTCAAGTGAGCCTCCCAGCTTTTTCACTAGAATACATAATTCTGAAAAGAACTGCAAGCATATAAGAACATGCTTCAGTGTTTCACTAGCATTATTTTAGAATTTGCTGTCATCCTAATAATGGGTAAGGTTGCTTTGGTAAAAGATCTGAACATTCTTGTGATTCTTCAGGTGGTGAATGGTGTTGCATGCAGCTGGTGGCCAGTCACTGGTGCTGTCCCCCAGGGATCAGTGTTGGGCCCAATCCTGATTAACATCTTTATTGATGATCTGGATGAGGGGATTGAGTCTACCGTTAGCAAATTTGCAAATGACACCAAGTTGGGTGTGAGATTTTTATTCCTGACACTTTCTTTTTTCAGTTTTAGTAAGTCAATGTCTTTTTTCAGCTGGTCATTGAACTTTTCTTCCATTACCACTGATGGATTTTTAAACATATATTTGCTGCTTGTTACTCTTGGGAGTAATTTCCTGTAAGCTTTCATAAAACTATCCCAATTTCTCCTTAAAAATTCCTCTTTAAAACCCTTCCCTTTTTGGAATAGAAGATATCTGAAAATTGTTACCTCAGTCCAACTACACGCTCAGCCTACTTGGACATTGGCCAGGCCAGACAACACTTCCTTACTGTTTTCCCGCTTGTCTTTTCATATCAGATGAATGTCTCTTGTCCCCTTCCCAAGGCCTTTCACACACACACACATGCAAATGTGCACTCCAATTACAATCACTATAGCGTTAGAGAACATATTTACTCTGTTTCCAGAACACTTAGCATGGTCTCTAGCCATGGGCCACCATTCATTTCCAGGAACAGCAATAATCAGGTCAAAAGGATCTCAGTCCTTGTGCTTTTCTATTAGACCATGTTGTAAGAGAGATGAGAGGCAAAACTAGACCATCCCTTAAAGGACCCACTAAAAATATGATTATTAAGTAATAGCACTAATTACATGGTCTCATTCTAAAGAATGGCATTGCTATAGTGTACTTCCTGTAATCACAGGCTTGAAAGCCTTTTTTTCCCTTAAGCCTAAAGGCAAGTTTTGATTGCTGGATAGATGTATGCCCTACAAAAGTTTTGTAAACAAGCAATTTTCTGAAGCAGTTGTGAAATTCTCTATGGAGCTTCTTGGCTCAAACGATACACTAACTGGAGAAAGAGACATCGCATCTTATGACGTAGTTCTTACGGTGAAGCACATTTTCTGAGAGGAGTCAGGTTTGGTTTTGCCTCTGTAAAGAAATTGGATATGTTACATGCAGGTTTACCCCAGGATCTTATTTGACCTGCGTGGCCTTAGACATCTTATACCCCGTATCAGAAAGACCAAGTGAGACTTAGAGATTCTGTACGTGCTGTAAGGCCATATGTACAGCTGCATGTAAAACTATATGTATATCTAAGGATTCTTCTTCCTGGAATACTGAAAAATCTAGAGAGGGTAAAACCCTGAAGATCTGTAGCACAGCATAATCTGTATACATATCTTATGGCAACAGGATAAGGATGCAAGGAGTGCATAATATTTAACTAATTACAAGATCATAAATTGTGCATACTGATTTGAGGAAGGATGTTTCAATTTAGACACAAAAGTGACTATGTTCATCTCCTTTGTGACAATAGGACTTTCTAGACCAATGCTTAATTTTTGCAACATATTAATCGTGTTGCTTTATCCTAGATGACCTTTTGCCCCATAGTATGAATTTGAAGCTTTAGTACATGTTATTGAAATAAAATTACCTAGAGAAAACAGATATGCCTACAAGGGAAGAGGGATGTTTGTTTTAAAGACAGGTAGAGATGTTAAAGTTTATCTCAAGTGAACACCATTCTTGATTTTCTTTCCCAACAAAATTGAATTTCCTCATGGATGTAAGAGATTTTTTCATTTACACTAAATTGTTAAACACCGCATCAGTTGAATGTCTTCTTTCATGCAGATGCCACACATTAAAACTTGAAAGGTTTTTCTGTAACAAAATTAGGACACACAGTGGGAATCACTCCAAAGTCATAAATCTGTTTATAAGTTGGAATATTAAAAATATATAATCATGTCATGTCAGTTATATAAAATATAAAAATCCCACAGATATTACCTTTACTGATGTTAGGAGGGGTAATGGTAAAAATAATTTTTTTAAAATTTAGTGCCTCAGGGAAATACTTTTGGTAGTTTCTTTTAAATACTGCTTAGTTTTAGTTATCTGCCTTTGATTCCAAGATTGATAGGTTTGCCAGCTTTTCAGTAATATGTTCTGAAAAGGTAAAGAGACCAAGACTATCAGTAGTACCTTGTCCTTAATTCTTTTTGTCACTGAATGTTCAGAAACTGATACAGACTTAGTCAACTGGCAATAGAATGAGTCAAATACATTTATTTCAAATATTAGAGTGGCATTCAATAATCCATCTTTTACTTAAATTAAAATTAAGCGTTTAAACTTCTGCCCATCAAATGCATATCAATATCTCTATTTTCTAAAATGAAAACAATAATACTGGCAAGCATTTTTATTGGTCCAAATGCAGAAAAAGCATGTCTCCCTTTAATGTGACTCAGAATACATACTTCAGTTACAATTGGACTTCCAAGCTCATCAAATTCAATAAGAGTCTATGTATTGATTTTCTAGTTTTTATCCAGGACCTGGGCCTATGACATCAGAGGTTGGATTTGCAAGCTTGAGCATTTTTGGCTCAATTGTCTACTACCAGTAGGTGTCTTGCAGTTCAAAAAGTTACACCAGGACTCGTGCTTTGATCATAAGCACCTCAGCACAGAAATGGAGCAAAAGTAGAATGTGCTTTGATTAGAATATGTTCCAAAATAAGAAATATTTTAAAAGCTCAAATTCTGCAAGTGTTATTTTGTCATAAGCTCTTGTATGGAAAACTAATCAAAAGGATATTGGAATATAGCATGCTTTCATGCTGGTCCCAAGAAAAAGGGATCAAAATAATTACAAAGATTTACTAGGCAGTGGAATGCCTGCAGAGCATAGTGAAACACGACACACAGGCAGCAAAGAGCCCTTCAGTGAGCCAGTTCAGAGATTGGATATGTACTCTTCACTCAGGCGAAAGCACTGCTCTGTGCAGAGCAATAGTGCTCCCGGACATGAGCTGATTCCAGAAGTTAAGATTTCTCAGGCACAAGGGAAGGTGTCACTGTGCTTGGAACTGGTTGAAAACCCACTGAACCATTCTTCTGACTGAATTGTGTTTAATTTCAATTGAACGTTTTTAATGTGTGAATATTTTGGTTTTGTAAAAGAGGAAATAATGTAACAAAAGCTAAAATTATTTTTTGCTTTTGCTCATTTAGTCATTTCCTGCCTCTATTAGTCTGAAATTTTGCTCAGTAAACAAAAAATATTTAATCATTGTAGTTTACATTTTCCTTTTACTTTATAGTTTCTAGATTTTGACCTTTTAATTCTCTGGTGGTTATGATGCCTAAAAGACAGACTACCTGAAACGGAGACCAAGACAAATTAGTAGTATAAAAGCAGACAATTTATTCAAAGTCTGCAAAGGCCTTGAAGACACATCCAGGCAAGCAAAGCCCCCCGTTGGGGATGGCACCCAAACAGGACACTGGGTCCCGAGCCTTTCACCTTTTATAAGTTCTGTCCCATTTGCATATTGGCCTTTAATTCTCCAATTGCACCCTTAGGTGATGATGTTAACCACCCCAGGCCTGCTCCCCGCATCTCACAGCTCTTTACATATTTTCGGGCCCTAAGGCAACAAATATGTCCTTGAATCTGTGCTCAGAGAGCCTTGTTTGGCCAAAGGTGCTGGGAACAGAGGATTTTAGCACTTTGTAAGAAGCACAGAACCACAGCAAGTTACAGATACATGAAGAGTAAAAAACCAGAAATTAATAAGGCATCAGTTAGCTCTCTGAATGAGACCAGTTTGCACAGTGAAGTGTGGAATATACAGTGTGGGAAGATACCCTATTTCACAGAAAACAAGGAATATAACTCCAAAATTTAAATTCTATGAGTCCGTAAGATTTAACATTCATTAACATGTCTTTGATTTTCAGAAGAATTTAAACCTTTTCAGACTTTTTAAAATTTGACCTTTCAAGATTGTTCATTGTGTACAAAATGTCACTTATCCCAATATAAGATAAGAACACATCCTGAAATGTTTTACATGTCCAGTGGATTAAAAATTTGAATTCATTCCCTCTCATTTGACATATAGGATTGGAAATAATTTAAGGATTTCCCCCTGTACTTCTAAACACTGTTTTATTAAAAGTTTTAAAATGTCACAAAACATGCCACATTTGTATTATCTTTACTGAAAGCTGAGCATAAGAACACCAAGGTACAACAATTTAGCTTTCATTAAATGTTCCAGTTCTGCTACTCATGAAAATGCTTTTGTCACAGATGATATATAAAGCTGCCAGGACAATTCAATAAAGAAATTAAAAAGTATCTGGTCAATAGAGTAACACCCCTGCTAAAGCATGATGGATGTTGTTTATCCACAAAATACAAGGATGTATGAAATTTCTCTCATAAAAATCAACCTGGAGTGACTTAAACTAAAAGCACCTTTCCTTAGTATTTCCAAATTATCATAATCAGTTTCACAAACCTCCTGAAATGTAATTGTTGATGACATATCCTATTTTTGTGGAAAATTATGCTGCTTCAGGACAATTTATTTCTAGATGTGAAGTGCGCTACTGCAAATGCACTGGTGATGCAGTCACCATCTCTGGAATTGGTCAGGAGGTGATCTGGATGTGCATAAGCAAGCATTAAAGGCCACTGTATCATTGTGTAAATGCTTCCTTTACAAAAATTGATTTAGATAATGCAGAGCCTCCAGCTGACATGGAGCACTAGCATATGTCTCACTATATATTGTAATATATACTTAGAAAGGCATACCATTTATTGGAACATCAAATATAAGAATTCCCATTTTTAGGGACTGCAACTAAAGCCTTTTCCAACCTGCTTCCTCACAATTCTAACTTCCTTCCTAGAATTTATTTCTTAAAGAATTTGAAAAGAGCAAAAAAAGATTATGTGACTTCTGCTGGTCCTGGGAACCAAGGACTCTGTGTTGATCTGTACTACATTTGACTTGAAAGTTACAACACAGAAATATACAGAATGGTAAAAACATCTGTGTTTCATACAACATCTTGCAATGGCCTCTTCTGAACAAGTCAGGCCTTAAAAAGGACAATAAAAGGAAATACTGACACTTTTCTGATAATGTCCTAGCCTATGGTGATTTGTAACTCATGATTTCTCTCAGCAAGATGTAGTAGTTGGGGTTTAATAACCTCTGATTAATTTATCTTTTGTAAGATTCGCCTCATCAGTTTTTGGACCTAAATCAAACCTTCAATTGTAGCATTGCATACAGAGTATTTGCCTTGAAGCTGAATGACAACTTTTAAGGATAGCTTAAAAGTATTGGTAATTGTTAATCTGTATATAAATATGTGCTTATATTTATTTAGGGTGTTCTCTTCCCTCCACTACAGGTTGCTTTAATTATAAGCCTGCCCATTAATGTGCAAATCATATCTAAGCCTGGCTGATCCCACATTTCTTTTTTGCACTTCCTCTCTATGGGCCCCTCCCTATGTGCTCAGAGAACAGAGCAATAGTATTCTATGACTACACAGAATACCTTTAGTACTTCCTCAGTCATATTATTGTCATTCTCTCTACTGTCCGCAATCTCCACAGAAAAACTGCTAATAACGACTTTATTTTCACCCATGAAAAATTGCTGCTGAGGACCATGGTACTCTTTTTCCTTAGTCTATTCATTCAAAGAAAATAGTTGTTTACTGTATACAGAATGCTAACAAATCCCATCTCATTGCACAACCACCTTCTCTTGTTCTGTAAAATATTTTTTACTACTCTTGAAGGCATTATCACCAGTTGTTAGTAGAAAGCAAATGATGCATTAAGACATTGCCAGAAACAATTGTAAGGAAAACAAGACTTAACTACTTCAATTTCTTTGATCAGCAACAAAAGTAAATAAGAAACTACAGACGTGTTGCTAAAAACACCATCTTCTGAAAATGTGGAAACTCAGAACTAGGAACATCAATTGCTGTAAACTTCCCATAGAATATGTAATAGACAACAGCATGCTCTGTCTTCTTTCTTTATATGTGATTTAAATCTACTCTCCTTCAGTTTAAGCCATTGCCTCTTGTCCTGTCACTGCATGCCTTGGTAAAAATTCGCTCTCCATCTTTCTTCTAAGCCCCTTTTACACAGTAAAAGACCACAATAAAATCTCCCCAGATCCTTCTCTTCTGCAGGATAAACAGCCTCCACACTCATCCTTTCTTCTTGGGAGAAGTGCTCCTCTGACCTGCTCCAACAGGGCTGCGTCCTCCTTATGTTGTGGGCCCCAAAAGCAGATGCAGCACTCCAGGCAGGGTCTCAAAAGAGAGCAGCAGAGGGACAGAATCACCTCCATCAATCTGTTCTTTATATGCAGCCCAGCATACTATTGGCTTGCTGGACTGTAAACACATTGCTAGTTCCTGTCCTGTTTTTTGTCCATCAGTATTTCCAAGTTCTTCTCTGCAGGGCTTCTCTCAATCATTTCTTCCACCAGGCTCTAATAGTATTGGGAATTGCCTTCATCCAGGGGCAGGACATTGCACTTGGCCTTGTTGAATGTCGTGAGATTAAATAGAAAGCAAATCCTAGAGATGCAAGTTCAGTGAGGTAGCCTGAACAAAGTGCTTGGTTACCACCTTTGTTAATGACATTAAAAGCTTCTGCAGTAAAGCTTTAACAGAAAAAAGTCAGAACCAGATAATCAGAACTTTGGGTAAATGCTTCTTATGTAAATTATTTACATAAAATATTTAATAGATGTTAACAGCAGCTCTAACAAGGCTAAGAGGTATAATTAAACCACTCAGGTTTGGCAGAAAGTAGTCAGCCAGCAGTTTAAAAAAAAAATAACCCTCTCACAGGAAAATGAAAAGAATACTTGCAGTTATATGCATCCAGGTTAAGGATGAAAAAAGATTGTGGAGAGCTTAGAAGAGTCGTCAGCCATGAGTCCCAGAATCTTGCAGCTTCTAGCAAGTTTTGTCTACAGAATGGATGGAGATCCTTAGGCAAATGACATTTCCTGAAGTGTCTCAGAGAGGCTATTTCAAAAATACTGCAAAAGCATCTGGTTGTTGCATTTAAAAAAGCCCTGCATTTTATATTTATTTTATTTATAATTCTTCATCTCTGATGTTGTTTCTAAACACTCCTCTTGCTAAATAAATCCTTTTTGTTTCACTATTAAGTTTGTCTGATGAGATGAATCACTGAATCAGCACGAGGTGATTCAGAGGCTATGCCCTGTACAGCCGCAGGAAACTGTAATAAAAGAGCCAGCTTGATTGGACCTTGCAGGGATGTTCCCATGTACATAAATGAAGATCCAAAAGGTAGATGGCTATTAATTAGGTAATGACTCTCAAGTAAAATTTCAGGGCTGTTTTAGGGGTGGGGGAACTTCTTGGGTTTCTTTTAACATTTTGTGACAGGGAGTTTAATCTTTGCCTCCTTGCTGAGGTAGGTTATTGGTTTTTTGTTGTTGTTGGTTGGGAGTTTTTTTTAATTAACTTGGGAGGGAGGATAGCTCAGGATGAATCAGAGTAATACAAACTTCAGTGATCAGTATAAATGGGTTTGATATTTATATGGAGTGGCATGTTATGGCTAGGTAACCAAATAGGAAAAACAGGTAGGCAAAACTGAGAATAAGCACTCTTGGGGTGTAAAATGTCAAGTTTGAATAAGAATCTTCTTCTGAGCACACTCCATGGATTCTGGTAGAAAAAATGTGAGACACTAATGGTGCCAACTTCAACAGAACAGCTGAGGTGAGGCTGCTTTGTATAAAGTCTGAATAACATGTATTTCTCTTGTACACAAAACTGTTTGTATGTGGTTGAAAAAATATTTAATGTTTGCTTAAATCAGCTGAGTGAGAAGGGGCAAGACCAGGGGTCAAAGGCAAACCCAGTGACTACTACAGACCTGTTTGCTGTGACTGGTACAGGTGATACTTTCTGACTCTGTTAGCTGAAGAGGATATGGAACTCCTGTGTTATAAGCTTCCAACAGAACATTACTCATAAATAAGTCTTTTAGGCTGATTTTGAAGGGAATCCAAGGTAGTCCCACAGATATTTTCTTGGATGTGCTATGTCTAGGCCTCAGAAGCAAAAGGGTATAAGAATCCCTCCACAACTGATTAACTCAGCAGAACTAACATCATTCTATTTCTTTTTGTTGACACTACAAAAAAGTCATGGATGGATGCTGTGTAAGATGTTTCATCTGCTCGGATTCAAGAAGCCCATTGTAAAAAGCCAATCCTCAAAGTGTTTAATATAGTGTGCTCATGCACCCTCTGCAACAGCATTCATGTGTCTTGCTTTTTTAATCCATGCATGGTATTACTCCTATGTGTAAATATCTCTTATCAAATCCAGATGCTGCACAATCTCCTTTCATAAACTTACCAAGACATCTGGTGCTAGAGCTGTGATGGCATCCATCCTCCATGCACAAACACATCAATACCTTGTTCTCCTAATCACATCTAGTTAAGCACCTTTTCAACTCACGTTCATACCAACCCAACTTCTACAAAGCAGAAACTTTGAAAGCCCCTTTTCTCTTTGCTGTCGACCTTGTTGCAGCACATCAAACATAGATGGCTTGAAAATGGGGAATGATTTGGGCAGAGAGAAATTAGGCTGGCAAGGGTGGGGTAGTCCTGGCACAAAGTTTCAATAGTGTAAAGACTGGGGGTGCCCTGTGTACCCTGGTAGCGTGTCCTTTGTATGCTGTGGGAAGAATGGTCAGGTACAGTGACTTGAAGGCAGCTTTTAGACAGCTGTTCAAAGAGAATGTTCTCACGGCACTGGTGTTTTACCTCCTGGGAAACAGTGAAGTTAGAACACTGCTGGGTTTACTCATGGTGACTTGCATCTTGAAGTGTTTAAGAATATTGCTTTTAATTAGTAAATTCATTTAATAAATAATACTGACAAACTAGCTACACTTTCCTCAGAACAAAGCAGATATTTATGCCCTCTTTAATAAATGTTACATCCCCGGTGAACAGCAAAAAATAGAAATTACTATGAAAAACAAAATAGTGTTTTTCCTTTTTTATATGAAACTCTAATACTCCATTTCTGGCACAATGGGATGCTGTTCAAAGAAGAAAATTTACTGCACTTCCTGTATCACTTTGTCGCTCAGAAATCTGCCTTGAGCAAGAGCTTATTTTTTTCCAATTTTTTGGTCTAAATGGAATCCAGAGCAACCAGCAAAGAACAGGCAATGCTGTTCTGCAGGAATGTAATATAGTTAGTTTCCCATCTCTGCTGGAACTCCTTACTAAACTTCAAACTCCAGTTTTCACATTATCCAGATTTTTTTCTTCTGTAATATTTTTACTGCCTTTGCTATTGAACTCTCTCTTGCTGTGATGTTAGATCATTCCCTCACTGAGAGTCTCTGGTTTATGCTTCTGTTTATCTTTCTGTCCATCAAGCTATACATTTGTGGCTATGCAATATATAGAAACAAGCCAAAGAGTTTTCAGCTTGAGTTTTTATGTAATATATTGCATTTGTACATTTTATGTGGTTTTTATTACCTTAAGACAGCATGAAGCAAATGAGTGGTTACAGGTAGAACTTTTAGTCTTATGAACTACAGGCATTTATTTTTTTAGCAATTACTTCTTTCTGAAGATCTTTTGTCCCTAGTCATCCTGAAGAAATGTCTGGATGCCTTTATATTTGCAGGTGGTGACAGCTGTTTACATACCTGCTATGGTTTATATTTTCTGTTTAGTACACAGATACTTCTAAAAAATACATGAATGAGAAGAAAGCAAAGCCACAGAAAAGCAAGCTTAGTACTATTTTATACCCTAACCTCACATGGATACCCTCAGGAGTAAAAATATCGTTCCTCTGTGTAACCTGTGTAACTGCACACCTTCCGTCAGATGAAATATGGGGCCAAAGTTATTAACTCATATTTTATATTATATTGCATGTTTTACAAAGATAAGTTATTAAATAACTTTCTGAAATACATCTCTTAGTGTGAAAACATATATTGTTTTATTTATTTAGCATCTGTTGGCCTGTGAACTAAGACCTGTGCAAGTCCTTATTCTCAGAGTACATTTGGCCTTATGCAATTGCTCTAAGTCTGACAACACTAAAGGAAAAGAATTGCACATGTGATGATTTATTCTCTTAATTTAGAACATGTATATCAGCAGAATAATGTAAATTTTACATAATTCTTAATAATGGCATAAGAACCAGATTTAGGCAGGTCAATAAAATGCAAATGTTTATTAAATAGCGTAAATCAGTGATAACAATGTGCAAGTCTCAGGATTTCAGCTAAAATAACTGAGAAATTGAACAAGTTCAAATGTCTGTCTACAGGGTATAATTTCATTACTTGCAGACTTTTATAAACTCAACCTCTTGCAAAAAAAACTAGAGTTAATTGGAAAGTAGAGATAGAGCAGGTTTCCCGTAAGTATATTTTGCCCTTTCCTCTACAATTTTTAAAGGGTTTTTTTTGTTTCGTTGGTTTGGTTTTGGGGTGGTTTTGTTGTTGTTTTTGTGGGGGTTTTTTGTCAAACCTAAAAACCCAAACACTGATTTCTCTTCATTAGGAAACTGAAATAGAAATTTGTGTCTATATTGGCTGAAGTCAGCATTTTTGCCAAAATCATGTGTTGGTCAAAAGAGTGTTTGAAGAAACTGTATGCTCTTTTCACTTAATTAAAAACTAATTCCTCTATTAAAAAAAACATTGATAGAAAATATTTCTTAGCACCAATAATAAGGCAAATACTGTGTGATTTAGGCTGTCCACCCAAAAGAGCAGCCACTTATTCATCTTTCTGACATCGAACATAGTTTTAAAAGGATTTAATGACAGTGGTGGCCAGGATAATAAGTTTTTATACTCCGCAATTATATTCTGAATTTTTAAAGAGCCTTTGACCCCCTTTCACCTTATTTCTTCACAGTTGAAACACTTCAGGGAAAATATGGGTTCAAAATGAAGGGGAGGAAAAAAAGTAAGTTATTATATTGACATTTTTAATTGCACACAAGCATCAATTTCTTGCTTCATTTTGTTTAAAAGTAAATACTATAAGTAAATACTTTGCCTTCAAAAACAAAGAGATTTCTGAGGTTTTAGGATATGTAGTTATCTGAAGTCCACAGAAGTAGCCTGTATTGGCTGAAATCTGTACTTCGCTGCTATAAAAGAAGTAATGATTTAATTTAGTTCTTTCTTAAATAAACATTTAAAAGCCACCAGTAACCCAGTTTATGAAAGTACAAATACTAAATCCTACAATAAAAAAAAAACAAACCAACCTTTCCTGTTTTGACCTTGAGAAACATTTCACTGTGTGGTCTGGACAGGTACTTCTGATCAAATTATAGTGATGAGTCAGATTTCATCTCTGCCTTGTGTTGTGAATAGGGAAGGCAATTAATGTGGAATCAATTTGGGAGTCATCCTGTAGAAAGCAATGTACTTTATTGCAGGAGGCTGCAAAAAATAGGGAGTAATGTAATGATTTGTTATCAACATACATTTTTCCATTCTTCCTCACGGCATGAAGGCTGGATAAATCATGTTTCCATACCCAAGCCATATAACTTTAATGTTTACTGTAGTTTTGGGAACACCTATGCACCAACCTCGTCATGCCAATAAAGATGAAAGATCAAAATGCTTAAATAATTCACCAGTTTTACATCAGACAGAGACAGATTCTGACAATACAACACAAGCTAAAATACACAGAATATAGAGGCAAACAGGAATTTCCTGTGAAAGTCACTGAATACTCCAGATATCATAGTGTAATTATAATCTGAAAAAGAACAGGGATCACTTTAATGTCCTGTAAAATAAATTGGAATCTTTCCTTTGAACATTTCACTCTGTCCCATGCTGCACAATGTATATTCAGCATTGCATTGCCAGGTTCAGTTTTAAAAGCCATATCCTTTTCAAATGGTGTGAAACTGAAATGTAAAAGTAAATATAGTATTGTGTTATGTGCAGAAGAAAAGCTTATTAGACTTCAGAAAGAGTTAATAAAATTCATTCTTGAAAGAGAAAATAGATTTGCAAAACAGAAATGTGAGATAAGGCTTGTGTCTCAATCAAAAGGACTTTTCCAGAAAGTGTGAAATGTAACAGGGAACAAGGTTACATTTTTGTCTCATTTTTAACTGCTTGGGAAAAGGAGTACTAGAGCCAAAATGTTGCCTTTAATGCTATTTTCAATATTCCATCATGATTTTTATCAGTCATCCCCCTTTTAACAAGGCCTTTTTTCTCTTTCCATGTTGGGGCCAAACTTACAACAGAGCAAAACAGATCTTCATTTCCTTTTTCATTTTTAACATAGTCAAATGGTGAGAAGAAACATACCAGTCTTAGACTGATATGTTCCCAACCTGTCTTTTCTCTTTTGTAAAATGAGATGTCAATAAAACCCTAAATAATTTCAAAGTGCTAGTTACAGAAAATCTAGCTATCTTAGGTGCTGAACATAATAGGAAAATCACAAGCCATGTTTTAAAAATCATCAGTTTTCAACTGGTTTTACAAGGACTAGGCAAGGAAGGTGAAAATAAAACAAAGTATGTTTTTAAAAAAAAAGAAAAATATTTGAAGGAATACTTCTTTTAGTATGGGGAGAAAAAGCTACAACAATAAAAACCATGGCTTTTTAATAAGTGTGGGGGAGGTACTTGCAAGCAGTTGAAAAGAATCAGAAAATGAGAAATCACAGGGCGAAAAAAGTTTAGAAGGTGAAAATAATGAAATGTAAATAAATGAAACATAAATCAGAACCAGACTGGCTAGAATAAATTGAGCAGAATTTACAAGGGAAGAAAGAAATAAAAAGAAGCAGATTTACTTCAGAACTAAACGCCCTTCAAAGAAATCCAAAATGTATAAGAAAGTTGACCTATGTGAAATGATGTGCAGTTAAAACTGGAAACATAATTAAAAGTAAAGTGGTTGGAAATATTATTATGAACAAAAACCTGAATACTTAAAAACTGAGAAGTAGTAAAGAATAAAAATTAATACTGCTGACTGAAATAGAAAACTCAAAGTAAATAAAATAGAATTTAATTCAGTGTGCAAAAATAATACAGCACAAAAATCTGCAAGGCTTGAGTTTGTTCATTTTTAAAACCCACCCCAATGGAAGAGACTTGAACTTCATTATAAATATACAAATCAAAAGGGGAGACCATTCTTTTCCACAGGCAAAACCAAAAGCTGTCACTTTTAATTTGCAGCACAGTTAAGTTTTGTGTTTTTTCTTACAGTTTCTCAACATAGAAGTTGAAAACACACTAAAAACACAGAGCACTTTTTTTAATTTTACAGACATTACATTGGCAAATACATATCCTGAAATAAGCTAAGATAATATTCCTTATTCCCTGATACTGGGTAATAGCAGGGCCGATGTCTTTGACTCTCTTGACGAACAAGTGGCTATTACTGGACACAGAAGCTTGTTCATACAAAAGCTGATTTCTTTGCATGCATTTTATACCAAAGGAAAAAAATCAATACTTTGTTCAATGAGAGGAAGGATAAGTGATAAAAATCAAGTTTCTATCAACTTTCCTGAACGCCTGCGAAAGTTGCTATCAAATTTCCTTGACTGACCACGTAGTCAGGATCAAGTACATCTTCATTTTATGTACTGTTGTACACTGCTTGAGGTAGGAACTTGTTCTTTTTCTGTATTCACACTGGGCTCTGAAGATCACATATCTTTCTGAAGGTTCCTGTAGAGAAAGAATAGACATTTAACTCATCAGAGACTTAAAGGTAATCTGGTATCTGGGCTTAAATGACCTTTCTTTTCATTTAAGCTCTCTACTGACTTCAATTTGAAATCAGTGAAAAATAAGAATCTTCAGTGTGAGTCTGCCACACTGAAATGAGGCTGCCAGAGTATGTTTCAGATATTTATACTTGTTCTGGTTTTAATTATCAAAATTTTCTAATAAGTTTTTATTCATAGTATTGCCTTGAATTTACTGCCTATATTAAGTATCTCTACAATAAGTAGTTCTACTTCTTGTTCCAGCATAATTTTCAGGTTATAATGTATGGATCAGAACTAAGGAAAATCAACACTTTTGAAACTAAAATACCATGTCTCCGTCATTTTCTTTAAAAACCCTTTAAGAATACAGCATGAAGTTATTTTGATCCACATTTACAGTAAGTATGCATGTGAGAAGGAGACTTTCAAGACATAAAAAGTTATTAATGAGTATTATATTTCCTACAATTGGAATAATAATGTACCATTCTCTTTTTGAATAGAGTATTTTATTTCAAAGTATTACCTTTGGTTATGATTATAGAAGCAACCCCACCAGTTTTAAAGTTGCTTTTAAAACTCGTGTTGATGGCAATAACAGTGATTCCTTTGAAAACTCTGAAATGTATGGAACAAGCAGCTATTTGAAAAGATATCTTTAAAAGGGAAAGATTCCCTAGTCCAACATGGAACAGAGAATATCTACTCTCCATACTATAGAAATATTTTCTAATTTCACATAAACAAACTGGAAATGAAACTGTTCTTTATGATTGTATCCTTAAATGTATAATAGCATATTCAAGGCTGGCATTGAGCAGCAGAATTACAGAAGTGAACTTTGCCTGATGATTTGGCTGATGCTTTTGTACTTCTTTCCTATTCTCTGCAGGTCAGCTGGCACAAAGACTCATGATGAAGAAAAATGGTACTGTCTCATTTCATTGAAAAAGATAAATGTCAAGGACACCCTACACTGGTATTGCAAATCCTTCATGATTCACAGCCTGACATATAAGGGTCACAGGCTTGTCACAGCAATGGGAACATTGACACAGTAACAGGTTAAGAGAAGATGATTTTTACAATGAGGGAAAGGAAGGATGGACATCTGTTAGTGTTGGGCTATACTGCTGCAGATTCCTGGACAAAATCCTACAAAATATATTCCACAAGATATGAGCTTAGGTGTCAGAATCATTAAACCTTTTCTTGGTTTCTTTTTGCCATACTCCTATTATTTTAACAGTGCCAGTGCTGCTGCGTTTTGACCAATTCATTCAATTCTGTGTTGCAAGTAAGACCCTTCATTGGAAAAAGAAGGGAGTGTTTACTGTGGACATTATGCAGCCTCCTCTGCCTCCAGCAGTTGCTGAAAATGAACTTTTCCTAAGGAGAGGAAGGGAGGGGGAAAAAAAAAGGAAATTAACATTCTTTGCTCTTTTGTCTATTCTAGCTGGACCAGAGAGGATGTCTGCAATTTCAAATAATTAATGAGCCTCCCAATAAGAATATATCCCTACACTTTAGCATAGATTTCAATATTGTGTTTTGTTATCCACAGTAAGTTAAATTGTCTGTATCAAATGTTATTATGTTGTTTGAAAACCTGTTTGAAGAAACACCATCAAAGTTTTATGACAAAAGGTATTGAAGTTCCAGAAAGATGGTTAGCTGCTTCTTGTCACAAAACAGATGTGTGATTTGGAAGTTTTAAATACAGTTATTACTTACCTAGGGAAAACAAGCAGATATGAATACAATGTGCATTTGTCATTAAGCTGAGGACAGTTAAAGAATAAGAATAAAGTATACAAAGGAATCTAGTTAATATGTATGTAGTTAATGGTTTTTAGTGTGTTTACTGAGAGAAAGCATGAAATTGTTCTTCGTTAAATTTGTAGATTACACAAAAGGAGAAAGAGTATTTGTATTCAATTTATGTGGCAGGGTTTGGCAGCAGGGGAGCTGCTGGGGTGGCTTCTGTGAGATCAGATCAGCTTAACACACCGCAGTCTTTCCTGGTGTTACAGGTGCGCTCGGGAGGAAATTGAGCAAAGGACAATAACCAAGAGAGGTAATGGGCAAATCGTGATCTGCATGTTACCAGAAAGAGGAATATTTGTGAGGAATGTTTCGTTGTTGTAATATGCTGTAGAGACAAAGGCTGTGGTGTGCACGTGTTGTCCCCTGGTGTCAGTGCAGTCATGGTACCAGTTTGACTTTGGTGGATAATTCTGTTTGTCAATGTGTGTGAAGTTTGTATAGACTGTGTGATGAATGTATATTCTAATGATAATTTTCAAATATGTGTTTCACGGAGGTGAGGGGTGGATGTCGGGGGGCAGATGACCCAGTGCAGGCAGAACAGATGTAATCTGAAGGAAGCTGCAGCCTGTGGGGGACCCACAGTGGAGGAGCTCTGGAAGAGCTGAGCCCATGGAAAGGACCTGTGCTGAAGAAGTTCATGAAGGATGGTATCCCATGGGAGGGACCCCCCAACGGAGCAGGAGAAGGAAGGAGAAGCAGACCTGAAGAATGATGGACTGACCGCAACCCCATTCCCCATGGGATGGCGGGGCAGAGGTAGAGGAGTCAGGAGAATTAGAGCCTGGGAAGAAGTGCAAGTGGTGAGAAGGTGTGTAAAGTTTTGGTTTTGTTTCTCACTATCCTACTCTGTTTTTAATTGGAAATAAACTAAATTATTCTTCCTCAGTTTTTATCTCTTTCGCTTGTGACAGTAATTGGTGACAGATCTCCCTCACTCAACCCATGAGCTTTTCATCTTCTACTGTTCCCTTGTCCTACTGAGGAGTAGAAGAGACAAAGTGGCTGAGTGGGCACCTGACAGCCAGCCAAGGTCGACGCACTGCTGCATTGAACAATGAAAGAGTAGTTTTTTACCATTCTCCATGTTTTGTGCAAAGTTTGCACAGTTGCAAATAAATTCAATAAGCAACAAAAAGTGGAGGGCAATTTTTAAAAAGCAACGACAAGGAAAAGGAACTGAGACAGCCAGCTGAAGGATAATTGGTTGAATTGCTTTCTGGTAAGTGCAATTTTTGGGAATGTCATGGTGAATTTCTTATGTGTAGCTACAGCATAAGGACTGGAAGGTGCAAGTGTAGATACTGTGATTTCCTACTGCATTTCTCTGTGTGGCATTTCTGAAATCATTTTTTGATGATGATGTCCACAGCTGGTGTTTATTCAAGAGAAAAATAAGGCAATTGCATTACTTTCTGTAAGTATGGAATAAAGGTAAAGGTAAGTGTGGAATAAATTTCTTAAAGTATGGACATCTTTAACAGGCAGAAATTTCACAGTATGCAGTGGCTGGAGGCTTATATAAGAAAAATTCAGAAAAATATTGAGGAATACATTTTTAACACAGAGTAGCTAGCCATTGTAATAGTTTTTCTAGTGAAGCATTGAATTTTATATCATCTGCAGTCTTTAAATAAAGGCTAGATCATTTTTCTAAAAAATCTCTAGCTCAGAAGTTGCAGAGTGAATACATCACTTACTGGTTTAGAGTGTACGGCTCCTACAAGCAGGTCAAACTATGATGATTCCTTGTAGAGTTGAAATCTGCATTCATTTTTAAGAGGGACATTAAATGTGAGTGATAAGCTGGAAAGGCATTTGCCAAGAACAACAAGGGAAGTTAGGCACAAATTTAGTGAGGTGCTTGTAGAGCTGAAGAAGGCAAACAAAGACTTGTTTTATAAACACAAAGATCTGCATCCAAAAAATGTGTGGATTCAATGCATGACTAGTGATTTCCTTTTAATACATCTTATTATGGGTTTTATCTGATAAGACAAACTGGAAAAATTTGGAGAAAATCAACAGGTCTATATGATAGAATTTCTTTTTTATTGTAGATGTATTTAATTGTGTACATTTAATGTCTGAATGGTAACATTTTAGTCAATGGGTACAAATGACAAGGAAAGCAAAGAAACCATGATGCAGGATGTTCATCATTCTGCATATTTGCCCCTACACAAACTTGGTTTAAAAGTAGAATCACTAGCATTTCATCACATCCAGATATTTGATGTTTTCTCTTTTCATAACTCAAGTGACATATTCTGGAGAAACAGCTCTAGAATAAGGTGAAGCCAGTTGCTTATCACAAATCATATAGCATATACAGCTGCAGATCATTTGTTATGTCTATAGCCACGTACCTCCATTCAGGTGAAACTTTCACTTATTTTTTTAAGGTGTTCATGGAATGCTTGGAGAAGTAGAAATTGCTCGTAAATGTATCCAGCTTGAAACAACTAGCATAGCATTGCCTTCTGAACTTTTGGACAACAAGCTGTCTTTTATGCAGTTGCTGACTGCAGAAGGAGAAACTAGCAAAGATAAGGTAAGTACCATTAAACATGGAGCAAAGTTACAATTAAGAAAATAACTGAAACAGACTGTTATGGCTGACACCATGCACATGACTTTTTTTTGCTTTCCAGTCTGTGTATTCTACCAGAGTAACCATATGCTTTTATTATATTCACAATAATGTTTTGCTCCAGAAAATAAGAGTGATTAATGATTGATTTGCCATTGCTCTATATTTCACCATGTGGTTCTTGCTATGCTTCAATTTACATGCAGGCTCTCTTGCCAACAGCTTTGTTCTACATCCCACCAGTATTTCTTTTACACAGTAGGAATAGCAAGGAAAACTGCCAAAGGAAGGCCAAACTTTTCATACAGTACCTGTGCACACTAGAGTGGCACATCCCTAGTCTTTCAGAGGGCAGACCAAGTTGATCACTATGGTTCCCTTTTCTTTTAAGGACAGTGTGTCTCGTGGAGAAACAATGTTTGAAGTTTGACCTCCTGCACTTCCTTGTCTGGCAAATAGAAAATAGAGTTTTTCAAAGTTCATAAGAGGGCTGTTCAGATTTTGGAGTCACATATAGAGCAAGTTATTTGGTATGAAGTCCATTTTCCGTTCTGGTTTGATTCTTTGCCCTGGCATTAGCAGCCTACCTGGTCTAGCCAACACCGTTCTCTCCTTTTCTGGATGGCATTCATAGGCAGCTCATTTTTCACTTCCACACTGAAACAGAGTTTTCCTGGAGCAGTTCTTCTTTCTCGGAATTGAGGATGACAGCTCAAATGTTCTTAGAGCCTTTGCTAAATGGATTTTGGATGGTCTCTCAAGAAGAGGCAGAGCTGGATACTGATCAGAATGTCTTGCTGTACTAAACTAAGATGCATGGGTGCAGCAACTTTAACCTTTTTTTCATTTTCTCCTTGACTGCAGGGAAAAGGCACTGTGCTAAACCACAGAAATGTAGACTCAAATACAGGCAGAGTTTGGAATATGATAAGTATCCTTTGATACTTATGATAAGTATCCTTTGATTCTTTCTCTTCTTATGGGGCTCACCAGTTCTCTAACTAACTAACTAACTGACTAACTAACTAACTAACCCTTAACTAACCTGGCATGGTTAGATAATCCTCATCCCTGAATGCCTGAGAATATAAGAATTGCTTTAAACAAGTAGAGCTGATGTTTTCCTCGTGCTATAGGTGGAGAGGCAGGCACTGACGCATTCCAATATTATATCCTGCTTCTAGACAATGCTTTAGCCTGTAAAGCACATTCACCAAGCATGATCTTACATCATGAAATATTTTAGTGTTCATATTATATATCAGCTGATTTCCACTATCTTTTGCCCTTCAAAAAAATTAGAAATCTCTTACATACATGATTACCCAGATTGCTGGGTGTTGACTATGTCTGAGTCACTGGAGGAAAGTATATCACTACTTGTGAAATTTTAAAAGATACACCAGCGTTCTCATTGTGTTTTTATGAAAGTATGATGCACTCCATTGGTGTGCTTCAAGTTATCTGTTATTTGGTTCCTGTTTCACAATGAGGATAAAGAGTACTTTCCAAGTACAAGAACAGCCAATTTTTATATCAAATAGTTCATCTCCATCCACAAAAACAAAGCTATTTCCATAGAAAAGTTGTAAATCAGATCACATGGCTGATTTAGGAAAATTGAGCTTTGCTCATAGTAAAGTATGACAAGCTGGTAAATGTGCATTTCTTTTCAGTTGCAGAGATAATGAAATTTCTTCCTGGCTTATACCTGTGGATTGAAACAAATAGGTGCAAAATTCCAAAGGCAGGAGTGTTTTTCAGCTTTAGAAATATGTCTCTCTTCATATTTTAAAATTAAATTTATTTTCTGTGTAGGGGGAAAAGAAATTGAAGTTCTATTGAAAACTGGCTTATTCTGCATTTTGAGGGTTTTCTGTAGTCCCTTGTTACTAGACAGAATGAAAAACACCAGCACCACATGTAATTTTTTTCTGCTTATTTGGCTGGCAGTACTGTACATTTTCAGCAGCTACATGGCTACCCTGTGCTGTGTCTTTTTGTGTCCATGAGTTGTATGTTTCCAAAGCTCAGAAGTCTGATTCAAAGAAACTATGAAAATGCACAGGCAGCAGAAATGACAACCTACAATATCTTCTGTGGTTCACAATGGATCTGAGCCATGACTTTTGACTCCCCTTAATTTGTGTGGGTGGTCACTTGACAAGTTATCTGCAGGGATTTTACTAATACACTGATACTTTTATTTGAAGTCCAAGCCTATCAGTTAGAATGAAATCATGCCGAAGAACAAACACATTTTACGAGGACAGTGAAAACTTTCTTTGAAATTAAACTTAGCCTCATGAAATCCACTGCTCTGGCAAGCATCTCCAAGCGGATGACCTATTCATCACCAGCAGTTTCTGTAGTGGGTTGAGGAAAACTATCAACAAAACACCTCATTCCCATGAGCATCAGAACATCCCTGCTGCCAAAAATAGCCTCATTTTTATGACTGTATAACCTGCCAGCATCTAAATGTGACTATTAGCCACAACACTGTGGAGAAAACAACTGCTTTGATTTTGTGAGCTGAGCACTCACAGATCCCCATTACATGATAGTCCTAATAACAAATCCAGGTCTCATATGGCCTGGGTTTCTAGGAAGAGCTGCCATGCACGTTAGCTACAGAGGTATTTCACTTAATGCAAAAGTCACCAAGACTGCTTGTACCAGTCTACACATGATAGAGTTTTTCTAAAAAAGCTAAATGTATCCTCCCATTACAAATAAAATCAGGTGTTAATAAAAGGTTTCAACATGTGCTGTTCTCACCCTATTTCTTTGATTTTCAATTTTTTAAAACCAGAAATAACTGGGGAAAATGTGATATTTTCAAGAAAATTTGAGTACCAAATAAGCATCTTTCTCCAACAAAGAATTCCCAAGCAACTATCAACTTCAGCTTGTCAACTTCACAAAATGATTATAAAATCTGAAACCCTCCTTGAAACCTGCACATAAACCACTCTTTGTGTCCTGCAGCTCTCTGAGTGAAAGCAGCATTGCCGGCATTCCCGTCTCTGTGGTGTGACTGAATCAAGCCTGACCTAAGAGTGCCAAATTACAGTGTTGAACTTCTTGAGAAGAGCTCCGGCTCATGTCCCTGCTGGATGCTTTTTCAAATTCCATTCTTTGGGGGGGCAGCATTATGTATCATGCTGTCTAACCCACTTCATATTTGATTACCTCAAGGCTGTAGCCATAAAGCTGAAATTCTATGCACAACACTGTATTGAATGGGCTGGATGCACACTTATGACTACATTTGAAAATGAAATGGGTAGACACTCTGCCCAGGATATAGTGCTCTATCGTGCCATAATGGAGGAAACATAATAGAATGTCACAGAAAGCTCTCAGGCATTTCTGTCATTGAGAAGAATGGTTTTCATGAGGATTGACCAATCTATCTATCTCTGTACCAATCCATATTTCTGTCTTCATTAATCTATTTCACATGAGATATGCGGTATTTCCCCAGATGTGTTGCACAGATTAGAATCCCTGCTCTTATCAGAAGAATATTTTGACGGAAAGCACTTTAACAGTGTACAATGAAGAACTCACAAGAAATTTAAATCTACATTTGTTTATAAATCTCTTAATTTCAGATGCATTTTACTATTTTGTTTTGAATTTGTGAGCAAATTTTTGACTGAGAAGTTAAAATTTACCTGAATCTCATTCTGCCTAGGGAGGGGCATTATTTTATTATTCTGCAGATCACGTCATTATTATTGTTATTACAGTGATCATAATGGTTGTACTATTTCCCTCCCAATGTAGTGATATATTGGTACGAAATTGAATCAGTAGATCAATGACTCTTGCCTTTAAAAAGACGATTTCTGTCCTGACCAGCCACAGCCTAAATAAAAAGGAAAGTGAAATTATTTATGAACCCAACTATAAAAGTACAAAGCCAGCTTCCTTCAGAGAAAGCACGTGCATATATTTATGTCTCCAAGTGGCCCCAGCATACGTGGCTTAAGATACAAGCAACCTCAGCAGTACCTGAGTTCCCAGGATATGAAAAATCTATGTTTTGGCTTAGTTAGATGGTGGTGATTAGTTTTGGTGGAAAGAAGAATCAAGGTATTCTCCACTGCTGGTGGATCTCCCTGAGTCTAATATTGATTGCAAGAGACAGCGGACTTTATCAGCGCTAATCCAATATAACTTTCCTTCACTAGAGTGCAGCTAGAATTCCTTATGCCTTCTTTATAAGAAACTCAATATAAAATTAGAAAACTTCTATTAACTAGAAAAAGAATACTCACTCTCCTATTTTGACTATTTTCAATGTAACAGTGAAAAATTTATTGTTATGGGAATTTTAAGATAAGAGTGGCAACATATTCAGACTTTATGCAGAAAATGACAGAAGAGAGGCGAATAAAATGAAATCACACAAGAAATCTCTGTCTAAGTTAGGTTTAACACTGGTATTCCCTGAAGCATAACTCTGTACTTGGATTTTAAGAAATTCTCTCCTGTCAGATATTTAGAGCAATCATTCGTCGACACTTGTTGCTTATGCAGAACAGGCTTCAAGCTCACGTTGTGTACCTACCCTGACATTCCTGGTGCTCAGCTGTTTGGAGGTTTGTGCACCCTGTGCCACAGCTCCACATGTGCCTTGTCTGTGCAGCACCTGCTGCCACACAATCTCATTCTCCCAAAGCACACTCATGTGCTATATATAACTGCACATCATCAGGAAATGTCAACATGCGTTTGAATTTTCTAGTTTTAAAGCAAAAATCCCTAGTTAATTTTTTTTTCCACCTTAAAAAAGAGCAAGAGGAAGAAAAGATAGCTAAACCCCTCAATTAAACTAGGGAACTGCCTGCTCCTTCTGTTAGTTCAAAAAAAGCTATAAAAAAGACAAGCTACGATAAACACATTTCCCAAGGGTTATAGGGCTAGTCAGCTCTGCACTAGGCATGTGAAATTGTATCAGTATCTAGTGCCTCCTAATCCCACAAAATGCATTTGAAAGTAAGACACATTTCTTTCTCCATCTTAACAAGGAAATTGTCAGCTTCTTTCTCTCCTTTTCAGTGAGTGTGATCTGATCTTTGTTTCTAAATCTGTCACAAACTTCACTTGTGGCCTTTCTAGTCTTTTTCTTCCCTGCACAATGGAGATCAAACACCCTATTTCATGGGAGTTCTGTGCAAGTATAGATTTAAACAAAAACATAAGAAAAAAAATAGAAAGCATACATCATGGGTCTCACAGTTCTGGAAAGGGGTTAAAATTGTCTAAATATTCTTGCATTCCTATTGGCTTAAACTATTGGACAGTGACTGTTACCATAACATCAGCAAAGAGGGATAGTGCACACCCTGTGCACTGCCTCTCGTTTCCAGCAGCAGCAACAACCCAACCCATTCCCAATTGCTGACAGAGTCCTGCCTACTCATCACAAAGATGACAATCTCACAGCTTTGGTAACAAACCTGCCTCACTGGAATCAATTCCCAAATTTTTTTAATTTTTTTTTTTTTTATGAAAATACAGAGACAAAAAGTTTAAAGGCGGAGAAATATCCCATATACAACCACCTACAAGCATACTCTTCCCTTGCATGAAAGATATTCTCTTAGCAAAGGATTTTTTTACAATTCAAATAAATATTTTTCATAGCATCTATTAATGAGTTGAACTCTCTCCTTCATGTGGAAAGGAAGCACTTGCCAGCTCAGAAGAATTCTTTCCAGTACTGGTGATGATGCAGGTATATTAGTTCAAGGCTAGACTGTCAATGTAAATTAGGAGCCAGAGCACTGAAAATGAAAAGGATACTGGCACACACTGCACAGTTTGGCACAGTTACGTGACATGTGAGTCAGGATGTGCAGTACATGAGAGATTCAAAAATCAAAATCTTCATTCCTAATGGTTGCATAGGGACATGTCTTCAAAGGGCTAAGCTCTATGACATCTGTTACAGTAAACAGAAGTTTAAAGCTTAAATTTTTTCTCTTACTTTCAAGAATTCCTCATTGTCGCATGACTTTCCTCACACAGAGCATGAAATATCATATTTTACCCTTAAAACCTGAAGTCAAAAAAATGAGGGATTAATCCATTTGGTTTATGACGCACCACATGACTCAGCTCCTTAGCATCATATAAACAAAAAAAAAGATGAAGAGAGGCATTATTTTCTCTGTTTTGAAGGGGTTTACTTGTGTATTTTGTCTTTCAAAAAAGGAAGGTGAAGAGGAATATAACAGAGCATTACTCTTAGTGTCCCATTTTGTTGCTGTTGCATTGTTCTCCCCATTTTAATAATTGTGATAAATCTTCTGGGGTCAGGGAAATGCAGACTGGAGCAACAGTGATGCTACCTCACAGGTTTGCTTCTGTCCAAAAGGGCAATTGTAAGACTGTTCAAGACCTCTGAGACTTGGCTCTTGTTCTATTTGCATTGAAGAATTGTATCTATGTCTTGCTAAAGATGAGTACTCATTTGACCTTTCTCAGTAAAACACTGCCTTGAGGGAACAGTAGGTATCTCCCACTGAGTATGTTTATCAATACTACTGTCTGTCAGTACCTTGCCTGAAGCAAAGCCCAATTTTCTTCATTTCTATGCACAGCCTTAAAATCTGTTACACCACATGCTTAATTTCTGAAGTGTTCCGCCTGGGCAGCACTAAAAACTTCATGTATGTCTGTAAATGTGCAAGGAGTCAAATCTCAGATGTGTCTTTGGACACATTTGCAGTCTTTAAAGAAATGGTTTCCCATAGCTAAGTAATGACATACTGTTAAACAAAATTAGCTATTCAGTATTATGACTGTGATGATGAAAGGTCAACAGCACACTCAATCACACTTCAAGACAGGGAAACTTCCTGAGTCAGTGCAGAAGCAGCAAGCAAGCAGAGTCAAAAACCAAGAGTGGCAAGTTATTATATTAACTTTGAAGACAGGATACGGCACTAATATTTCCCTCACAATTTTTTCCAGAGATTATTAAGGTGCTTTGATAAGAATGTGCTTTATGAATTCAATACCTATTGTGAAAGTTCATGTACACATAAGACAGGATTTTTAATGATATAGGGGATTTGAGAATTGCCCCTTCTAGGCCAAAATTTAGATTATCCAGTCATATGTCTCTGTCTTGCTCTAATGCTATGTGATTGAGCAGATATAATAATTTCATTACTACTAAAAGAGAGAAGTCCACCCCTTATCCCACTCTAACAGTCTATTCCTTTCCTGACTGTACAGCACCTCCTTCCTCCTGCATCTATGCTTGCACTCATTTTGTCCTCTGATGAATCAGTTTGAGTTACAACTTAAGAAAAAAAAATGTTTGGAATAAAAGGTGAAGCAGTTTGCTGGGCTAATGAAATGGATCTGTCCATGAAGGTCTGATGAATATGAAAGCGGCAGGAGTGAGAGAAGGAAGACTGAAAAAATCTCCTCCTCCTCCTGCTCTTCACCAAATTGCTAATTTGTTCAGTTGTTTGTTCAGCACATCCCACAACAGGTGCTTCAGCTAAGGAAGGTTTGAAGTGTTAGAGAATGAGAATTAGATCCCTGTGTCCTTTACACAGACAATACAAAGAGATGCAGGATGTGTACACAGCCAGTGTGATCTGCACCAGACTCCTTCTGACCTGTGCAGAGCTGCCACAAGGGTTTTCTGTCCAGCACAGCAGTACAGATTCAGCTTCTCTGCATTCAAACTGCAAACACAATCAAGAAAACAAATGTAGATAATTCAACAGTGGTTTTTATGTGTGTGTGATAAATGCTGTTAGGCTGCTTCTGTAAACTCCAGATACTTCAACAAACTATTGTGTCCTGAAGATTGCTGAGTCTGAAAGGGGTAAAAGACAGATATGGAAGGATACAAAACATAATCCCTGAAAAAGAGAAGAAAAACGCTGCGTAAAGAAGCTTAAGAGCTCTGATTCAGTTTGTTCTGTTAGTTTTTAATGATTGCTATGAAGTTATGATTTAGTGCCACCGGTGTTTTTTATATGGCTATATGGCCATATGTCTACTCCATGTGTTGTCTAATTTTCTGCCACCTGAGAACTGCAAATTATGTAAAACCCTTAAGAGACTGGATACTTTTGCAATTGTTTATTTGTTCATAATGTAGTTTTCATAGGGAATACTTAATATTTCTAAAGCTGAAAGCAAAATTCCATGTTTCTTTCTTTGGTGGCAGTGCAGGTTTAAGCAATTTCTGCTCTCAGCCCTTCCTTCCTGTCTCCACACCACCACATCCATTGTGCCAGCACAGCTGTTTGTGCAGCTTGTGGTCAAAATGGGAACCATCTGAGAAATCCTGGGGCAACAGAGAGGAATTAAAATCAAAAGGAAGCTTATAACAATGTGTGAATTAAGATGTATGAGAGGCTGACCTTGTGTTGTGACATCGACAAGGTCCATGGAGGCCTTGTTAAGTTGACCCTAAAGGATATGAGGTTTGGGGAAAATTTTAGTTTCTTATGAAGTTTCAAAATATGTCTAAAGAACCCTCTTATTTATCTAACTCAAAACCTCCTTTTCTATCTAGTGACCTTACTTTCAGCCATTTGCTGCTTTGAAGATTCTTTATGGAGCAATATGAAACTTATTTGATAATAAACCTTCCTGAGGAATTAAGCAGACCTTTAAATGCCAGCTGTTCCATCCCCTTTTTGCTCTTCTCTCAGAAAGTTGAATTGCAGTTAGATATATGCTTATGTATACATATAGGTACAGGGAATGTGTACATATAATGCCTGTAACATTTTTGAAAGCCTCTATTTTTTGTATGTGTGTGTGTGTGTGTGTGTGTGTGTGTGTGTGTGAGGTAAGCAGTTTGTCTCGTTTTGCTGCTTATGGGAAGGCAGAACATGCACGATGTCTTTATAAAATGTAATATCCGTATAGTTATATGGATATCCATGTAATTATAATCCATGCAATAAACAGTTTTATTCAAAATACTTCATACTTGAACAGAGCTGAACACTTCATCCCTGTAGCAACCCACAGACACTGATATCTCACCTGTCTATTTGGCAGTTTCTCCAGCATATCTCAGCTCCTCCTCTTTTTGATAACAAGGGGTTCTGTCATACTTAAGTCTCACACCAAATGTTGTCCATTTATAGGCATATAATTTTGGAACACTTCACTGTCCATCTGCATTGCACATGGGAGGTTGGGTATCTGGTTTCCATTCCGGGGACCAGGCAGTAAAATGCATATCATTTAGGTGCTTTGAGATTTTGGCTATTTTCAAGTCTGTGAATAATCGTTGGAACTATTCATATCCTTGATACTAGGCAAATGCCCAAGAGATTAACTAAAATGTTAAATCATAGTAACACAGTGGTCTCCAACTCAGAGCTTTTAGTCACAAACTCATTTTTCTTCACCTCATATTCTCATACTTTGAGTTTTCTGGGCTTTTAACAAATTATTTTTCTCCTTAAACCTTAAATACATGCCAAAATTTCACTGCTATTTTACCCTGATAGTTTTGTCTTCAAATCAGACAGCTAAAATGAAATCATTTTGGAAGGCTGTATTTCCTTAACATCTTTCCCCAGAACATCTCAAAATGCATTATGAAAAATAATCAAGCTCTTCAATACGTCAGAGACACTTGAGTACTTGAAGGGAAATTAATTCTGGCACAGCTCAAGTCTTTCTTCACAGCCCAGCATTCTCCTGTCCTGAATCATTCCTCCTCTCTCCTTCTCCTCCTATGTTAACAGAACTTCAACTACCTTTGATTCATACCTCTGTTTAACAGCTATATCTTACTGCAGACTATTTCTTCTGAAGGCTTGATTACACCATACTTCACACAGCCATCAAAATCTGTTTTCCTTCTGAAGTTCTTTATTTCATTCCCCATACCCCTTTATCTTTCTGATCACCTACTATCTGTTCAATTTACACTTTGTCCTTTATTGAATGAGTCTTATTTCCTCAGTATCTTTTTCCTTCTTCTTTTAATGTGTTCCATTTCAGTTCCACCCCCTTTCATCAGTCTTTTGACATGTTTCTTAATTCTTTATTTGTAGGATTGCAAACCTGACTCTTTCTTTGCATGTGTTTCCTTTTTGCTTGAATCAAAAATCTGAAAATCAACTAGACTGGCTCTGAAGGAAATTTCTTTTGCCTTTTCACACCATTCCTCTTTTCACAAATCAATTCAACTTCTTTCAGTTAGAAGAGTATCTCCTATCTTTGAACTTCTAGTGTTGGAAAACACATTCTTCTTTTTCCACCTGTTGAGTTTGGGTTGGACATGAAAGATTCAGAGGGTATCACA
Organism: Origma solitaria; assembly: GCA_013397895.1. NCBI lineage: Eukaryota > Metazoa > Chordata > Aves > Passeriformes > Acanthizidae > Origma > Origma solitaria. The sequence continues at coordinate 1,911,374 of VZRL01004253.1, forward strand.
AAACCAAAAAATGACATGGGACTGGATAAAACGGGAGAATGTCTGCGTCTGGTTTTTTAAGTGTATATATTCTTTATCTTAACACCCTAATTTAGAGACTATGCCATGGGAGCACTTATTGTCATTCCGTACACTTCAATGGGAAAAAATCAACAAAGACATGTATTAATGCTGATTTCAGACAAGAGTGTCTTGGCTAATATTTTTCACTCATTTAGTAGAATACAGTATAAATGGAAGCTATGGTGGTTCTGTCACAGCTAGTGAGAAACACTTTACACCTTCCTTACCAAAAGGCTTAAACAGATGACCAAAGCATGCTCACTAGCTGTACTACATTTAAAACAGTACCAGATATTCCAGTAGCTGCTTTCATCAGAAGCAATGTTGCAGGCTGAAGTCACTCCTTCGGCTGCTGCCCCTTGTCACTGTTCCTTGCTACTTGCCCCAACACCTTTCATCTGCCTCCTGGCAACTTTAATCATTTACTGATGATGGCAGTGAGAAGCATTGAAGTTTTTAATATAATTACTTAATATAATTACTAGTGTTACTAGTAATATCAGTCAGGGATTCATTTATTTCACTAATTTGTCAAATAATTAATTTGCTAATTTAAGAAATAAGTAATAGGATGTTTAAAAAAAAAATTTAAAAGCATGTTAGAAAATACTGATTTTAAAATATTGACTCAAGAATCTACTGCTTGGTCTCAAGACCCAAAATTGTGTTACACGGCAATGGGATACTGACAGCTTGTTTTTGCCTTCGATAGCATTAAAGATTTGGGAGTTTTGAAAATAAAACCCCAAACATGTATGAAAGCTGCTGAAGGCACAGATTAGTAAAGTACTGAGCTTTAGCAAAACCATGATCATTCTGAAGAGTCTTGTCTTGATAGAGAACAGAACTACATTATTCTGTGCTTTTCAAATCTCCTGAACCAACAGACACAAAACATGAGCACCATCCAGTGGCAAGGCACATAAATTACAGCTTGTATTTAGACTTAACTTCTTTTTCCTCTAACCACAAAATCTAACTAGGCATTTAGATGTTTATATTAAATTTTCTGCACCTTTTTTAAAATTCACATATTTCTGCTAATTTCTCAAAGTCGTGGTAGAAGAGAAAGCCTTTTTTTGAATACTCTGCATTTCAGCTAACCAGAGCATTTTAGTCTTCCATGGTGATAATAAAATCAAGTATTTTCAGAGTATCTAAAATTCTTTTGCAAACACATCCTTTTTTCTGTTACTGCTATCACAATCATAACTGATTCCTCCCTAGTGTGACAAGACCAACAGCATAAAGATTCATCAATTAACCTGTATCTGCTGCTTCCTGAGAGCAGGGTTATGATCAACTTTTTTTCCCTTTTTCATTCTTACATCTTTTTTTTCCCCCTATTCCCTTTTTCTTCACTCCATGATAATCTGTAAGGTATCATCAAAATTTTTATCCATCAAAAAAGACTACGAACAGGCATGAAGACTGTATGTCTATCCTGTACTTCATTGAATTTGAGGACCCCCACTGAAGAGTGTGGCTGTAATGGCATGGCCTTGATTTGTACCATACTGATGGTGACTGATTCTTTTAAATTTCTGTAGCAAAATCAGATCACCACAAGAATATTGATTAGAGAAACCTTAGGCCTTCTGCAATGATTATATTGGAAATCTATTTTTACCTTCTGCATGGATGATTTTGTTCTTAGGCTATTTCCGACTGTGTAAGACTCAGTTAAGATTTTCCTTAATTTTAAGCATGACTTACTTCCACAATGATCTTTTCCTTAAACCACTCCCCCACCCCCAGCCAATTAATTGTATCTATGACTGACAGGACACACAGACATTCTGGCTTTTAAGTAGATAAATGAAACCTCTCTCTTCTGCCCCCTTCTGTTACTACTTTGCTCCCAAATTTGAAGTACAAAAGCAGTGGTAATTTGCTTGGCTTTAACAGCAAATGTACATACAATTTCTTACTTTGCTTCAGCATTTCTTTCATTAATATGTAAGAACTTGGATGTTGCACTTTATGGTAATTACTTTTAGGTTTTTTAAACCTTCAAATCTAGCTATTTTTTTTTTACCAGCCCTGCTTCTTCAGGCTGGACAGACTGTGCCTTTTTAAGATTATCATACTAAACCAGGCTAAAGAACTTCTGCACTGGAGGGTGTTCAATCATAGCTATTATCAAATTATGAATCAAGCATCTGACAGTATACAAGACATAGATTCTGGGCTTTCTCAAGACTGAAACAATTCATGAAGCCGAGGTAAGATGTATTAACTGGCATTAATAGGAAGCAATCAATTGAGAAGCAGTGGTTTAAATGCATGGAAAATCTTAATACTCATTAAAAGTGTTCAAGTTAGAAGCAAAAGAGCAGACATATATTCTCCAGCACAATATTCTTCAGCAGTCTGCAAAAGTAGCATTAGCCCTCTCTGTGATGCATTAAACAGCAGTAGCTATTGCACTTCAATAGTAAGATGTTGCTCACATTCATTTTAAGAGCTCTTCTGCAGCAGCAAACATTTGACCACAACTTCACATTGAACACTAGGGTCTATGTAAGTAAAAGCATGTGTCACCACAGGTCACTTGTCTGTAAGAATAGAATTCTGCACTCTGCAGACTGGGCAACTACTCCAAAAAGTGACTTAAGAAGCCTGATGAGGTATGATGGTAGAAATTTGCTGCTGCTCTGCCACAACAGGAATATTTTGTACATCCTTGCTCTGTGTCTCTAATGGTGATCCATTACACCCATACTAATACTGCCAATTCATCAGTTACAAAAGAACAACCTGCTTCAATTATGCCAGCTCAACCCCATATGCTCCAATACATGCATTTTAGAGAACTGTTTTAAATGCTTTTTCATGTGCACAATTTCTATCACACGTAAAATAAGCCTGATAATTAAATACAGCTTTTTTTCAACTAATGCTACTAGTTCAACTTTCAGATGATTTGAAATTATTTCAAAATCTCTCAGGTTAGAAGTGGAAAATTATCAGGGATTATTCTCCTGTGACAAAAGAGTTACCCATAAGGAATTTTATCAAGTTACTAAAGTACTCTGGTTTAAGATTTTGCTCCTTTCCATTTATTTGACAGAGCTTTTCCAGACTGACATGCTCAAAACTGTACTCTTGAGACACAGAGCTTCAGAGCTGCATTTACCTCAAATGAATTAATCTGGTTCTTTGATGCTGGGACAATGGGAGTAGGTTCTGCCCTTTGCTTATCAGAGGTAGCAAATTCAGAATTTATGTCTAACTTTAAAACACTTTAAGGTAAGGAGTAGATAAGGTACTAGCTTTCAGAGTATCCTGCCCGTTTACAATGCTACCTCAGCTTCTGTATTCACAATAGATGTCCCTGTCCAATACTTAAGATGACTGATTTAGCAATTTTTGTTTTCAAGATTTTTTAGCAACTCTATTGATCTGGTAAATGTCATTCTTTCAGATGCTCCAGATGAGGAAAAAGCAGGCTGTGTTATGATAAGTGTACTAGGATACCACAGAGAAATACCTTATCAATCTCTTTATTTGTAGGTTAAAATGTAATGCCATACAGCTCTTAACAATTACTGACTGAAAAAAATTATCTGCAAAAAACAGAAGCAAAACTGAAGGAGACTAATTAAAAAAGCCATCTTGCTTCAACTTTTGAAATGATTACATACAGAATAATATACATATTTACATTACAAGTATATTATATAAATATAATATATATGTAATCTTGTAACCACAATAAATATCAGGGTCTTTTTTAGGCACACAGCATAGAAAAAAATGCAGAATCTGCACAATCCTTAAGATTCTTGGAGTGACTCACTCTAACATTGTTTTCACACTGAAAAAGCAAATATTTTACACAAAATATACAGCCACAGTTTATGCAGTCCCCAGTGAACAGGGAATCTTTGATCGCCTTCCTATAAGTCTACTCCTTGATTTTCTAATACTATTGCTCTATACAGCTATTACATAAGAAAATAGTTTGCAGGTTTGTTTTTTACTCAGCTAATAGCCTAAGTAATTATCAGTGCTAATAAAATAAGTACAGCATATGTACATAAGATATATACAAGTGTTTACACAAACACGGGTTTGGTGAACTACTACTGAGCTCACCATTAATACTTGGGAGTTAACCTGAAATTCAGCAGAAAAAAAAAGGATTTTCAATGATATCACCTCAGAAATATTTTATCATTTGAGTAAGACCTGGGCTTTGGAAATAGAAAGCTTTAAATTTAGAAATTAATTAAAAAATAAAATTCTCGGCTATGCTGGCAGATGTAGGCTGCCATTGAATTTGAATGTGTTTCCTTCAGTGCAAATAAAAACTCAGAGTATTAATCCAAAGGGAGTTTTCTCAACCAGTACGTACAGCCAGGACATTTTAAAGACTGTCGCTATGGAGCACCTGAGATCGCACCCTAGTAAGTGAAGCTGACCACTTCTCGGAGGAGGGCCGTGATCAGTGAGAGGAGAAAAAAAACAGCACTTTTTTCTGTAGTTACAAATCAGACTCTGGCATGTCAGGCATATCTGCCATCAGGTACCCAATACCATAACGTCCATTTGGAGCAGTGTCCAGAGTTGGTGATCCAGTCTGCTTTCGATAGATGTTTTTGCCGAAATTTGGAGACGGCACTTCACTTGGACTCTTGCCATGAATCAGACTTGTATTATCTCCCTCCAGATTAACAGGCTCCTTTATTATCCGACCTCTTTTGTAGGATACAGATGCCAAACTACCAGAACTGTCATCAATAAGGTTGCAACGGCGCACCATGTAGACTATTGGGACTGGCAGTATGGCCAAGACCATCAAAGATATACAGACAATCATTGCCCATGTTGGATAGCTGTGGAACTCTTCCGTAGCCTGAGAAATACAATAGAAAAACTATTCATACATCTTTACCAGAAAAATAACAATAACCTGCAGTCCTCACTGAGGTCTGTAGTTTTCAAACACATACCTTTTTGTTACCCTGCACCCTCAGTGTGGGCACCACTACAGATCTCAAATTTGAACAGTCATGGAGATGTGGGATTGCTATCTTTCTGCCACTGAGCAGGACGGGAAACACTGTTGAACAGTTTCTGAAATGTTCAGAACACTCTAGCAGCACACAAATCAAGATGTTCACATTAGTCTTTCTGTTACATTTCTCTGTGGTTGTGCCCTGATCATTTAAAGGATATCCAGAATAGACAAGTGCGCAGTGGTATCTGTAACTGTGCCTGGAAAATTAGCCTTTGTTCTGTAGGCTAATAGCTGGTCTCGACAAGGACCATCTCAGTTATTGCACTTTGCATAAATTTCATGCAAACTATAATGCATTTACTGGGTCATTGACTACACCCCACACCTCTACTGCATCCATGCATCGCTGGTCAACAGGTTCCACTCGCCTAATTTTGTGTGGAAAGGAATGGCATGCTTGGTATTCTAAGGTATTTCTCGGTCTAATTTTTGAGGACAGGAATCAAATGTAACAAGAGCATTTTTCTAAGAATTATGCAGTTGCCTGGATAAAGGTAGGCACCTACCAGAAGTAAAGCTAACCTCTTGTATTTACCTGTCTATGCTGCAATTTCCCCCACGGCTAATTTGGACAATTTTCTCAAGATTAAATTCTCTGACATTTTATTCTCTCTCCATTTTGCATAAAAAGCCTGTAGAAATAGCTGAGGGCTCATGAGCCTACAGCTAGCAGAATTCTCAGGAGTTACCTTGACTGAATCTCTTTTTGAAGCCAATGCTCTGAACTAACTTGCCACTCACCCTGGCAAGTTCTTATCAGAGACATGTTTTAATACATCTGCTACCTTCATTGTGATATGTGCCCCCAAAGGGTAAAAGTTATGCCATGGCTAAATCTCAGTATTTAATTCCACACAAAAAACCTGATGTGATATCTGAAATTATTTATGCAGTTATCACCAGACTGTTTTCTGCAGTAAAATAAGGCTTAATGAATGTGAACAACCTCTCCCAACTTCAAGAGTTTCTTCATCATACTTCAACAAACTAAAAGTCATCCAAAGCATAAAGGGTTGTGTCAATCAGTTATATTTTACAGAAGAACTACTCTAAAATTAAAAAAACTGTTGGTTTTACATCAAAGTTACTTGAGATAAAAGCAACCATGTCATTATTTACACTGATTTTGAATTTCTAATTGCAATTTTTTGTCTGTTCATGTATTTCTCAAGTGCTTCAGAAATGATCACTATGACAATGATGGTATCATACAAACCATACATGTACACATACATACTATGTACATACCGTATCTTCAATCCAAGCATTGTAACCAGGAGGACTTAATCCCATTTGGACAATGCTAGCTACCAGCAAACACAGCAACACAAACGGTGAAACATATTTCCACATGTAGTAATAATACTGGCTTGGAGAAAACCCCAGCATATCCTTCAGGTCCTCCATAAATCTGTGAAGGGATTAAAAGCATTGTTAGTGCAGACACTGCGATTTTGAGTGCTATAATCGATACACAGCACCTAACCTTAGGGAATCAACACATTGGAAAAAATGTGTATCGAGAAATAGCTGCAGTTTAAATTACTTGATGGGCTGAAAAGTTGAGCTTATATTACCAGTTCAGAACAGATTACCAAAAGGAATTGCTACACAATACAGTGACTCATTAAGCTGCTTGCTGGACTGTGCTGGAAGAAATTTAAACTCGCCTTTCTTTTATAAGATTCTTTTTTACATTCTCTTGTATTGTCTACTGTGTTGTTTACCAGCATATCTTACAGATTCTGCAATATTAATTTGAACCCACACGTGTTGCAGTCTAAAAAACCAACTTTATGCATAAGACATGGTTTGCATCATATAAGATCCTGAAATACAACTTTGCCAAGCTATAAAACTGCTTCCTTGTTCCTCACTATTATGAGTTATGACACGAACAAAACTCCTATTTTTGTACTGAGGATGGAGTACATGGTTCCAGAGCCAGCAGAAACAGAGAATGCTTTTAGAAATAATTCCTTTGGACTGTGCACAAGCAATGATTGTTTTAACTCCCTTGTGGTCCCACTCCCTATTGAAATCTCCAAAAAGCTCTTAGAGCAGTAAGTATGTTTTCAAAATAGTTACACATGTGAAGCTTCTGTCATGTAAACTTTCAGAAAAAAAATTTAACTGCGCAGCTTGAATCATTCTATTGTTTGTTTACACTGAAACAAAACACATCATTACAAAGAAGCTGAATTTACAAATGGATGGTGCCCTCTATAGATAGCCTTCTATTTCTGAGATCTCCAGTTCTTCTTCCAGTAGAACATGGATCTGTTATCTTTCATGTCTTTCATTGTCTCCATCCTACTTACCCTCTTCTAAAAGCCTCCTTTAGCTCAGGCTCCTTTTAGCACTTATTCCAGCATAGGAGATTTTCCTTCTTGGCTACAGAGATTCACACATTGTCTCTTTTCCACCCCTTTGGATGTTATGTTTTGGTTTTCTACTATCTGATCAAAGATTTTATGTCTAGTAAGACATATATGCATCTACAAAGAACTTTCAACTACAAAGAACCCTTGGTACTATCACAGCCAATGGCAATCTGAGGCTGTTGATCCTGAAAGTTTTTGCAAACAGAAGTGCTATGTTCCTGAAGGATATTCTGGAGAAATACACATCAGAAGAAATATTAGGAATATTCCAGAGGGAATACTCAGGTGGCCGTTATGAATGAGAAACTTGGCTGGTAACTTTTCACTGTATTCTGAACCCCTTCTGAAAACATGAATCACCTGCACTGAGTCATAAGCAAAGGATTACCACATTTTAGCTATGCCTAAGCATCACCTTACTCAGAGGTAAGCTGCTGACTTTTGGCATGTCTACCTCCATTCACAGTAGAGCACTACCTGACTTGGATGTTACCAACCTTATAACCAGGCTATCTATTTCATCTTTTCTTTGCTTGTGTAAAATAATCTACATGGTGTTTTTATATCTAAGTGATCAATTATAGGATTATACATGTGATCCAAGTTGGAATTCTCCCTTAAGAGCAAGTAGACCAAGCACTACTTCCATAGACCAGAAACATTGTCTGGAAACCATTAAAGTAAGTTTTCTTCTTATTGTTTTGTTTCATTGTGACAAAGGATTGGTTGATAACTCAGATCAAACAAGTGAAAAGTCAAATGAAATCCCACCCATCCTATGTCACAGTTTTTTCTCCATGCAAAGGAATCATATATGTTTTAATTATTTCAACATGTTAATTCAGTATGCTCTGTTTGGCTTGTGGATAGCACACATTATTTTTGATACAAAACTCTTCTATTCCTTAAGTCTGGCACATACTGATCACACTTATTGAGCACATTCTGCTGATTTTGGTTATAAAATGAATTTTAAAAAACGAAAAAAAAACAGAGGGACTTGATGGTCTTTCCCGTCCACCCCTCCCCAATAGGTCACTTTACTTCATTATCAACTGTGCTGCTTCCAGGTAAGCTTTGACTCTGTTTCTGCTATCATTTCTCCCCTCACAGTACTGCAAAGAACAATTAAGTGTTACAACACCCCAAACTAAGTCTAGTTCATAAAATGAAATTTTCTTCTCTTTACTGCCATTTGAGTTTTCTTTGTTCCTTTATCAGGCTGCCTAGAATACTGCATTGAATGGAATACTGTATCATCCTCATCTGCTGCTTAGACCATGGTTATTCTTGAAGTCTTTCTCTAGATGTCTTTATGGATACAAATACCCTATACTTTCATATCCAGCCTCCTTTCTAACTCTTTAATTTTGTCACTTTTACTGTATTCTCCTCTTTTTGGACCTGTTGTAATCATTCTTTTGTGTTTCAGTACACTGTCCTGATGTAGTGTATTTTGCTCCAAACCTGTTCTTAATAACAGGCTAGATTTTTGACCAGATTGACACACTTTATATGTACTGGTATTTGTGTATATCACAAATACATCACACAATATAATTAAAATAGTAATAGTTATTGTAATGATAAGTGTTGATATGAACAGGGAGATACGTGTCCTCCACTTACTTGTCTATTCCATAAATTCGGATGACTGCAATATTCTCCAAAATGACCACGATAAGCAGGGGCAGAGTAGCTGAGTAGTCATCAAACATCGTCACAAAATAATTTCCAGAGCGCTGTACAAAGATCAGGCCAATAAAAAATGCTACCAAGCAGCAGATGACTGGAAAAAAGGACAGAAATATGAGCTATAACTACAACAAAGTTCCATACACAAAGAGGAACTAACGCATTATTTCATATAAGTTGATAACATTTTACTTCTTAGGGTGTCTCAATTTTAAGAATATTAGGAATCCTATCTCTTTCCTACAAAATGGAAAAGTTATGAAATTAGAATTACTAGAATTGCCATATAACAGCAGTCCTGATTATGCAGCAGAGATTAATCAAGTGACTATTTCTTACTAAATGTAATGTGAATGCAATGGTAAAATCAATTGGTAGGCAAAACACCATACATCATGTTAATTGGCCACCAGTTCACTTTTTGGAATTCAGAAGTGAAAAGAACTTAGAAGTGAAAACATACGGAAAAAAGGTGAAAAAGTTTCAAACTATGATTCTTAAAAATACAAAGGCTGAATAGACTTCTTCTAGAAGATCACTCATGGCTTGATGTTCTATTAGGATCTGTCTAAATGCATTTGTTCATGAAGCAACATTTCTGTCCCTTCTTTAGGAACAACCCAAAATATACTTATTGAAAGGTTGATCCTGCATTATGGAACTCATTGACATTTTCTCCTACTAAATTTGCCAGTAGCAGGACTTAATGCTTAAGCAGACATAAAGTAAGTAAAATTTCAATAAATTGTGATATCGATTGTAGGCTGAGAATCAGTACGACTGATTCTTCCAGAAAAGTGCTCTTCTTTTCCCCTCACAGGGAACACAGGTTAAGGATGCACCTAAGTACTCCAAAATTAGATGAAAATAATCTGGGTCAAAATATAAAATATCTTTACAGAATACACCCATTGCACGAATCTAAGACAATCAATTATTATTGACTATAGTACTGAAAGTAAGACAGTGACACTGTTTCAAATACTGCGGTAGAAGACTAATCACTTTTTTGAACCTTGTAAGAACTATGATTATAATGACCTTCTGAACTTTCTGCCACTCTGCATGGGGCATGACATTGTTGAATGCAAAATAACTTTAAGCATTGAAGTTGGTTTCCCTTAACTCAAAAAGGATTTAATTGGAACCAAAGAGTTGCAAATGTGCTTACAATTCTGTAAAAGTAGAAAGTTTTGGTCCTGTGAGCACAAAACCTATTGCAGCCATAATCCTTGGTAAATGCCACCAATACTGTATGAAAAATGATCCAGATATTTCATTTTTATAAGTTAATTATAAAAACACCACATCAAGTTGTAATCTTTTGAGTACAACTGAGTAAAGCTAAAATCATTCATGCACACCACTTTCAAAAGTTAAAAGAGAAAGGCAGTTCTTGAATACTCCTTTATCTTAATTTTTTTTTTTTTTTTTTGCCAAACAGAGTAACAAGGCATTACTGTAAAATGCTCCATTACTCCTGTGTAATGATTACATATCATGGTATATCATACATACTTAGGAAAAACAACTAATTTCTAATTGTTGCACTGGTTATTCAACAAGAATTTAAGAATTTATTTTAAAAAATACCGAAAAGACCACCAAGTGCTCAAAAACATAGGACTTCTAAAAAACCAGTTAAACCAGTTGATTTATCTTTTTGAAGAATTTGATTTTTTTATCTATCAAATATTACTTAATATCAAAGTAAGGTAAGGAAAGCAGTTGGGAAAAAACCAGTGCTCTGCTGCATTAGGGGTTAACTTATAAAATGTATTATTATTACTCTCACAGAGTTCATTATTTCCTTTCATAGAGTTAGATAATGTAAAAGCACCTTTTTTATTTTTTATTTTCTATCCCACCTTTCACAGGCACTGATATGAAATCTGAATTTGTGTCTAACACACCAAGACCCTTGCAGCTGTCCTGAAGGTTTTCAGAAACCTAACTTTTGCACTTTTGCTAGTGTTTTATATAAAAAACAGAAATCCCTACAAGTCAGAGGTACACGAACATGCTACACCTCAAATAACTTTGGGCATTTAAATAATTTTAAAAAACCCCAAACAAAACAAGTAGACATCTTGTTTAAGACTTTATAAATGCTCAACAGGGAAAAATATGTTTCTCTAGAGAATAACTGTACTGATTTTGGCATAATAAAAATTTAATCATAAATTTTCATTTGGTCTACATAGGAATAATTTGTAGTAATTTGTAATGTATTTTCATTCCTTCCTTTTCCTTTGTTTCTCTGATGTGTGACACAGGCTGGAATGAAAAGTATTTGGAAGAGCCCAAAAGGACTGGCCATACAGAAACTTGTAACAAAAATTAGTCCTCCATTAAAATTTAAGTTTTAGGGTGTTTATGCTACTATAACATTCAGGAAAAGGTTTTACTGGCAGATATTAATGTGCCTATGCATGGAAGTACGGTCTGGAATTCAGTGATTTACTGCTCTGTAAAATGCTCTGTAAACTTTCATGTCAAATAAAAAGAAAAAGACTTCATACTCTCAAAAAAAAACCTTAGCCTACTGCTCTATGCAGAAAAGAAAGTTTGTGTGACTCACCAGTAAGAATTTCTTTCCTGACTTTGAAGGTATCAACAATGGGTGTGATAATGCCTTCAATAGTTCCAAACATACTTCCAAGTCCCAAGTTTACTAACATGAGAAAGAACATGACTGACCAGAAGGGAGAAGCAGGGAAGTGGGTCATTGCTTCTGTAAATGCAATAAAAGCTAAACCGGTTCCTTGAACAGCCTGTCAATGAGGAAAAAAAATTATGCCATTATTCATGAATTTGTTTTTTGGTTTTTTGATAGTGTGACAGTCTGACCTTGTGTTCAAACAGTGTCATTATCACATCTTCAAGGCAGACTGGAAAGTTGCTATCTAATATGAAATTCTTCCAATTAATTAATACTATTTACTGAAACATGAGAATTTATTAGTTGATTGACATTAACACAAATCTTTCATAGAATCATAGACTACTAGGACTGAAGGTATCTCAAGGACCATCTGGTCCAAACTTTCTTAGAAACCAGTCTAGAAAAGATGGCCCAGCACCCTGTCCAGTTGAACCTTAGAAGTGTCCAATGTTGTGGAAACCACCACTTCCATGGAGAGATTATTCCAGTGGCTGATTGCTCTCATTACGAAAAATTTTCCCTTTGCATCCAATCAGAACTTCTTTCTCTCCTTCACTGATAACTTTGCATGAGAGCTACTATATAGGACTACTACAAAATACACTCTGTCTTCTCCAATAAGCATATATAGGACTTAATTTCTATAGTTTTGTTTCAAATTTAAATGACAGGAATAGTGTAGAAACTTTTAAAGTCTAAGTCATCAATTTTATATTTTATCTTCAGATGCTGGTGCAACTATGTAGAGATCAGTGTTTCAATCTTCAATTCCCTCTCTAAAGCTAGAAAACTGTAATTTCTATTACAGATTGGGCTTACTGTAAGATTTCAAAACAGGATGATATTCATTAAGCAACTACCTAATAAGTAAGACTAATTTTCTACTTTCAGTGAAGTAGAATTTACATCTAATAATTGTATCTTAACATTAGAATACATTGCAGTCCAAGACATTGAATAGGTAACACCTCTGTTTAGTCTTTGGAAAAACCCTCATACTCAATTCTTCTAAAAAACAGACCTTTAAAAATTTATCACCTCCGGAGAAGAATGATATAATGATCAAAATATATTATAAATCAGTGAAGACTATATAAAGACATCAGACCCAGAAGTCCCCAAGGGAGCTGGAATGCAACCATGTTTTCATCCAGGTCTTTATAGGTGCATGGCTCACAGGTACACTGTACTGATACTCTGTGTAGGTACATGTCACCATTTATTTCAGGCTTACAAATACTCATCTGTTCATAATCTCTGTATTCAAGATTTAATAATCTCACCTTGTTAAGTTCATCTTCAATTTGACAAGATTTCAGACCAAGAGAACCAAACTCTTCTTCTTTAACTTTCTGTATAATGTCATAAACCAAATTGTAATCTTCTGCTGTAATGCTTGAGAAATTGATATGATGTGGGATCATATCCTGGCTGAGATTGCCCATTTTCAAAAGTTTTAAAATCTTCTCTGAATTTCTGTAAAACATAATAAAACAGAGAGATCAAACTCAGGGATCTGTGTTATTCCATAAATGAAATAAACCATAAAAATAATTTTTAAAAAGAAATGGATATTCATACTGGATAACACATTTTTCATTTATGATATTGGCTTTGAAGCCCAGAACTGCAAACACCACCAATGTTGCCAGCACAGAAGTGAAAAAATTGATGAAGGACACCAGAACAGCATCAAAATGGCAGTTGTTGTCTCTCTTGTTGTAGCTTGAAAAGGCAATGACTCCACCAAATCCAAGCCCTAAGGCAAAGAACACCTGAGTAGCAGCTTCTCTCCAGACCTTGGGCTCCAGCATTATTTCAAGCTGTTTGAAATTAGATATAATATATGTCAGCTATAAAATGCATTTCTATTATATGAAAAAAAAACAACAGAAAAACGTCAGGATGACAGCCTACATCATAAAATGCTAATACTCCACTACAAACATATTTTCATTATGATAAAATGAAAGTTGAATGCAACACCTAAAGTTGGCAAACTTAAGGGCCAGATTTTCTATTTATTTTATATTATCTAAATATCAAAGAGAAACATGCTATACAGTATGTTCCCAACAACAAGACACTACTGGAGCTATGTAACTCAAATAGCAGCTAGTTATATTGAGAAATAAGAGAGAACTTATTTTTTAACATTATTAACCGTCTTTTATTTACAGTATATGTATTGAGCTCTGTTAGACTTAAAGATGTATTTTAGGTTGATCAACCCACTTAATACATGCAATGAGTATGATTAAAATTGCTTTGCTGTTACTTTTCAAACAAACAAGACAAAGGTGAACATGAGATACACATGCTTATATGGAATTGTATTACATGCAAATACGTAAAGCAAAATTAAATATACTAAGTGAATGCTGGCCACCACAGGCTGTATAGTCCATGAGTCAAATCTCTTAAGTCAGATGCCTTCAACTTAACCCTATGTTAAATGGGTCATGTATTTCAGGGGCAACTAAGCCTTTTATCAAAAAATTGAACAGTATTGCTCACTCAGATGAACTGTATTGCTCCTTCAAAAAAATAACTTTGTTACAAAGTTATGGGCCATCATCTGTCTATCTCAAATTCTTCTAGATACTGAATCACAAACAAGAAGTAAAGAAGAACATGTCAAATTTAAACATTAGATTTTCTCAAGTTGATTCAGGGCCTCCATTAATGCATGTGATTTTTATTTTTTTAACTCCTAGGTTTATTCATATAAGTGAAACTAAAAAACATCAGCATAGACGCCAGAATTATTAGACTGACTGTCTTAGTCTGAGGAGAAATAAATCTGCTATTGTTACAACATTTTGAATAAAATGTCAGTTTCCCATTAAGATATAATATTTATTACAGACAGGTAGCAGATAGCTTCTTTATTCATTTATATATAGCTGAAATACAATATAATTGGGAAAAGAAAAGGTGTTTGTGGCAATAAAGATATTCCTGACTCACCATTTTGATTATAATTACAATGCACAAGTAGCTATTGCACATAGTTCTACCTCTGTACCACACTGTCATGCCACAGCTTTCCCACCAGAAGGAGCCCGAGGAACATCCTTAACTTTTACCAAATCTGTAAATGGTTGAAGTATCAAAACCTCGCTTTCCACAATGTCTCGTTTGGTACCATCAAAAGTAATGCATTCTTGGACACACATAGCCTGGAGCTCCAAAATAAACTTGCAATTGTTTTGCTATTTTATTGCCTGGGAAATTTTGGAGGCTCTGTCCTTCAGCTTCCGACAATCCCATAGTTTAACTGCAGTAGTTGATTCAAGTGGGCTTTTCACACACCTTTCCTTAGGTTTTCCATTAGGTTTCTTATTTAGACTTTCTGCTTTGTTCAAAAACCATGCCAAAAAGAGAAATTCTCCCCCTCTACATTAGTACTGAGCTCTCCCACCTGCAGCAATGTGTGCCAGTCCTCTCCCATGCTGGCATAACTTCTGAGAATTTGCTGCAATCATCTGTGCTCAAAATGTGGTCATTTGCTCAGCTAATTGGGCTGAAAAGATGTTTCTCCCTCCTCTCTCACATCTGTCTACCTGGATAATTTTCACGCTACATTGGTTTAGCACTCCTTTTAATAGTCTGGCTGCCCAAATGAAGTGTTAGCACAGCGGACTGAGTGAAACAACTGAGGGTTGTCTGAATTTCTTCAGGTAGTCCCATATGAACCTAGAGTCCAAATTAGTGCTCAAGTACAAAAAATTAAAATGGAAATATTTTTTAAGCTTTACATTCACATATACATGTGACATACAGCTTTCCTAACTTCAAATTTAAGCCAGAACTTAAATTTTGATACAGAACTAGAAACTGGCAGAATAAATTAAGAACATTTTTTCTTTTGATTTCATTTATCTGTACAGTTGAAGCAATTGTATAATTAACTAAAACATAACTATGAAGTAAGCATCAGCTGCAACTTATTTTAAGTCTAACTCAGATGAAGTAGTGAATACTGAAGAGGTGTTGGTATCCAAGGGGAGTTTTTATATTTATTTTCCCTCAGTATCTAGTGGCACTTCTCCAGTCAAAGAAAATATTAACACTGTGGTTGAGAAACCAGATTATATCAAAAAGAGGTCTGTATTTCACTTCTGCTCCAGACTTTCTCTCATTAGTAGGCATTACATTTTCCTTTTCCTCAGGTGTCCCGAATTTGCCTGAGCAGCCTGCAAGCTCCTGCACAACAATGACCCTCTAAAGCGGCGACAGGGAGCGAAGTGGAACATGACTGCATCAATGCGAGAGCTAACAAAAAGGTCATTTTTATAGGATGACAGTTCTCCAGACTCAAAACACCTGGAATCAAAACAACTGACAACACCCTGTCATCTGGCATTAGCCACTATGTGCATTGATTTTGATTATCTTATTATTTAGCTTTCATTTTTGAAACGATAGTCCTGTTCTTAACTGTATTGTGAAGGGGACTTGTAGGAAAGTCCATTTCACAATAAAATATGAAGCCCAGCACTATGCGTTCCTGAGTATGGCTCTGACTACTCAAACATGCTGTTCCTATACTACAGACATAGCTGCAAGCATTTGAGATAGGTGTGGGTAGAATTCAGATCTTCAAGCTAAACAATGATTCATAACATCCCTTATCACCTCCATACTTAGAAAATCTAAAGCTGTGTAAGGCACGTTCCTGGCAAAAATATTGGCAGTAAAAAATACATGCTTAGAACTGCTGCTATCTTGGCATGTCGTAAGAAAATTGGTAAGGAAAGCTGAGTAGTGAGCACTTACACTACTTTACTATTAAATACAGGACTCCTGTACTTTGGGCTACTATGTAAACGGCTTTAATTTATTTTTAAAAAGGAAGACAAAAATGTTCTTCTTCAAAAGTGATAATTTATATGCCATGACAGTTCAAAGAAAGGCACTGACATCCCAGAACTAAACATTTCAATATTAGAGAATGGCAAGATTGAAGATTCCCTTCTCTTTTCAGTATTTAAAGCTCTCTAGAGAATTTAGAATCCTCTAAATAGGACTTTCAGTTGCTTAGCTTTGTAGAGGCATATAACTCTGGGAACCCTCACCTAAGGGAGGTAACTCTGCAGACCCTTGGAACACTTAGAGCCTTTGGACTTTAGGGCTTGGTATTGTGCCACTGAGGTAAACAACGATTTTACAGTTTAAGCAAACAGAAATACAGCCAAATGTTCTATGAAGACAATAAGCTTGAATGAGAGCATTCATAAATGGTCAAATTGCCACTGAAACTTTAATACTCTGCTAACAAAAATTAAGTACATACCTTAGGGGTGAACATGTGACGAATTCCATCCACTGACCCATTAAGGAGCAGTCCTCTGATCAGAAAGCATAAAAGTACCACATATGGAAAAAGGGAACTAAAATACATGATCTGAAATATAAGAAGGTAAGAAAAAAATTTAACATGACATTTAACATGGACTTTCTTTTCAATAGCTTCATTCACCACTCAGTATCCTTAGGATATATGACTGAATTGATAATCATATGCTCTAAGAAATATGAAGAACACTTCCCATTCCCCCTGTCCCTGCAGAAGAAAGCAAAATCACATGACTGCAAAAGAAATTGAATTCTATACTGTACAAAAACAATACAACTGCCTGATGTATTTATCAGTAACTGATAAAGAATCACTGGACTTTCAGGGAAATTCAGTATGAATTCAATGAGATGACAACAAAGACAGAAGTTAACTGTTGCAGAAATGCTTCTCTTTACAAAAGCACTTTGACTGGGTATGGTAAAGTTATGCAGCATGAATAGAAACTCATTTTGTCTTCAGAAGGAAAGGGGACAAGAATCAATAGAAAGTACATAACCAACAAATTCAATCACTAAGCAACGCTTATTGACAAAACCACAAAAACTACTAATCAAATCTGATCTTTCATTACCCATCACTGAAAAGACAATTTATTCTGTAAAGTTTAGAAAATGAATCACTAGTTAAACTTTCTACTTGTTTCTTTAACTGAAATGCTCTAAGGAAATCACAGAAACTTCCATGTCAGTGCCAAACTTTTAAATAGCAAAGTATTTTGCTATTGGAACAAATTATTTTTCCTCTGAAAATCCCACCGAGATCAACAGATCTAGCAAATCTTTGACCAGCCAATCCAGCTGGCTGCATGAAAAGGAAAGAACACAAGGTAACACTACTCAGATAAAAAGGGATGGTAAGTCATTAGTCAAAAGAAGCAACCCAGAACCCTGGAAAGCAGCTAATATGTGTTAATGTGTTAATGACAGAAGCATGCATAGGTGGGTGTACTGCAGTCAGACTGTGAGTACACATGGAAACTTACTTCCTTAGACACTCAAAACACACAGACTTATGCTGCACAATAAAGCTGAGGTACAGTTACCTGCAACAATTATGCTGATGAGAAGCAAAATGATTCTTCATTTCTCACTCAATTCCCACTAAATTACTACCGTTTCCAATAAAATTGCTAGAATTTTAATGCTTAACTACTAACGTTTCTCTGCTTGAGATTATACAAATACAGGGGTGAGTCATAGCACTTAACCTGCTCCTACAGATTTCATGAGAGTAAACAGAGGGTTTGGGGAACAGAAATGTGCTGAAATGCTTCGAAGTAAAACAATGTCATGCAGGTAAACAGTATACTCACTTTGCCTGAAGACTGAATGCCTTTGATCATGGCTAAGCATACCATGACCCAGGCAGCCAGCAAGCAGATAGTCATCTTCCAATTTAAACCCCCACTCTCTGACAGAGAGCTGGAAATATTCAGTGCTTCTCTGTACCAGTAATAAGTGGTTGCAGAACTTTTTTCACACTCTGGCTCCACAACTGTCAAAGAGACATTAGCAAGTAAAGAAAAGAATGGGTTCAGGAGAGATATTTTATAACAGTGTTCTATCACTTCTCAATATTTCTAATTGTGCCATCATCATTTATTAAGAAACTAAACTCACAAAACAGTGTCTTAAGACACTGTCTAAAAGAAAAACTGACTACTATCATTGAAAGCTTCTGGATATATCTTTTAAAATGCCCTTTTGGGATAATGTATTCCTCTGCATTATGGTTAATCCTACTCCAAGCCAGAATTTATTTCTCACTTCAGAACTAAATAGTAGGCAGGCTTAGATGAAGACATGCATTCCCTTTATCACACATAAGATTACATTATCTGCATATGATACCATGAATTACGTACTATGAAAACTATCCCTCTGCAATGAACACAAATTTGAAGACATATGGAAAACAAATCTTTGATTATGTCTGCTTTGACATGACACTCAAATAAACAGGGACTAAATTACTATTATAAACAAAAAATAACATAATTATATCGAAGGGATGAAAAAAGGAAATAAATGGTTCCTACACAGATATGCTTAATGAAAGTTGCTATATATGTTCCAGAAGTGATTCTTTTGATTATACTGTAATTCTGTTATACTGATTTTACCAAATAGTTTAAGAAATTGTGTGTATCTAGACATATAACACATAAATAGAAAGATTTCTTCAGAGAAAATAATTACTTAAGTTCTTTATAAATTATTTGTACCTGATGATTAATCATATATATGTAAGCTAGGTCCTGAACCAAGATAATTAACGGAAAAAAAGGAAAAAATACACTAATTTAAAGAAACCTAACAGATGCCAGATCTTCACTGAAAGAACCTATTAAAAATGGTAAGATATTATCATATATAATAGTTTTCTTTTTCAAGCTTAATTCAGATGGCCTCTCCTGAAGTTAGGCTGACACACTGTATCTTAATATTTAGGCAGGATAAGAGTACGTAAACAATCACTGCTGCTCAATAAATGGGCAATAGCTTGTGGAATACAGTCAATTTGACTGTGAGTCAACATTCACAAGTACTGACTATTTCTGTATAATAACTGAAGCAAACAACTCTGGAAAAGACACTACAAAAAGGTACAACTATTCAAATGTCCCTGGTTGTTCTTTATTCAACTGGTAAATAAACCCACAAAAGATAATTAAAGAAATTAGGATCTGAAATAAAAGGAAGCAAAGAAATAAATAATTCATATTTAAATAGCAATAATAATACAAAATGTGTAACTGTTACAAGATAACCAAACCCAAGGGATAAGGAACTTTCCATGCTGTTTCAAATATGTCCATAAGAGATCATCTCATTACAGCAAAAACACAATGACCAATTATCTAATTCATATTAATTTACAAAGAAAACAGTGCTTTTATCACTTGCATTTACAGTTTTCCATTTTCTCCTTTGTTAGTAAAGCAACAACTTTTTGCCAGGAAGTACCCTACTAACCGAAATGTAAAAATATCCTTCTTCCACCTTTGTTTTTCATCAAGAATAAAAAGCAGTATCAACATCAGAAAAAAAGAAATCAGATTATTTTTCTGCAACACCCTAAATAACATGCTCCTAATTTCATCACTCTTTAAAATGCTGTTGACATTGATGCTTCTTTCTAAATACAGTATATTTGTCTTAGATTAAGCTTCTGTTATTTTTTCAAGTATTATAACGTGACATCTTATTAAGATAGAAAACCAGTTTTGCATACAACACTTTTGCACACAAATGTAGTTGCACTGTTTTAGAAATCCTTCTGTTCTTTCTCATGGAGAATAGAGATAAACTGCACTTTCTGTACTTTCTTAATCTCTGTGTTTGTGTTAAGTGCTCTGTAGCTATGACCAATGACATTGGGAGGTGGACTTTTTTACTGACCAATGGCTGCTAGATTATTAATGGATATATAAAGAAGTTTCTGTAAATAAAACTCTCTCTTTCGCCATCTTGGGGGTTTCTGCCTGCTTCCTTGCCAGCTTTCTCTGCCCGCAGCCGCGAATATTACGAGATTCGAACCGACACACAAATACCTTTTTGAACTGTGTTTTTTCTCCTTTTTGTTTGAAAATGTCAAATTTTATACACTTTATATGATTTTTAAGTACCTTATATTAACATAGACTTACAGGTATGAGATGCATTTTTAACTAAAGGACATTGGTCCCATGGTAATGGATGCTGAAAAGACTGGGAAAAGTAAAACAGACTCCATCCAATAATGACATTGTAGTAAAGAGCCACAAAGAAACACACCTAGTAAAAAGGGCAAAAAGAAAAAAACAAAAGGTTACATATATAAATTAAAAAATCCCTGCTGAACTTTTGCACATTTCTGCGCATCAGCCAATAAACCAAAGTTTAATTCAACTAAGTCAGAAGAATGACTTGCTCCAATAAAGTACCTGGCATTTTCTAAATTTTCCTTTTTCTCCATATTTATCATGTTATACCTATACTTCCACAGGCATTTTTCCTCCAGAAGATTACTCTGTTCCATAGCTCCTAATTCCAAAAGGATCACAAAATGCAAGTTGGCTGATTTAACTGACACATAAATATCAACATTTTTAATGGATCTATTCAAGTTTGAAGACCTTCAAAAACATTGTGAACTGACTTTGACACCCAGCTATAAATCAGTGGCCTTTCCTCATAGCAAAACAGGAAATCTAAATCATAACACCTGAAAGCAAATGATACAATGTTAAAAAACTTACTACACAGCTTGCAAATCCAATTCCTCCAAGTTTGGGGCTGATATAATTCCATACACCAATACTTCCTCGGCGGATCCTCTGTCCAACAGCAAGCTCCAAGAAAAAGAGTGGAATCCCTATTATCAGTAGCAAGATTAAGTATGGCACAAGATAGGCACCTAGGGGAACAAAGTATAAATCAGAATAAATGGAAAAGTCACAACTTGACAGAACAAATGTGAAAACTGCTAATAGCTTCAAGTTTGAAATAGTGTCCTTTGTTGCATAGCTTTTTGATCGCATGCAAGAGTGCTTTTACCTGAACCTTGGTCATAAGTCTTGTAAGGTATCAAAAACCCAGAGACACCTAATTCATAAAGCACTGTAACAATTTTGAGGCAAGCCTTATTGAAAGTGAGGTGCTATTGAAACGAGTTGTTTAGTTGTTTGAAATTTTGGATAGTCAATCAAACTCTTTAGAAATAGAGAATCATCAAGAGCAGAGTCAACATTTCTTAAAATACCTTACAGCTTGACTTGGAACAAAGCAGCAAGGCCGAATATAAAAGACATATAGAAAGCACTCTGTATACAACATTCTAAGCTTCAATCATAAATGGTTTCAGAAGATAACTCTTGATTTCTCCATTTCTCAGATGCTGAAAAAGCTATAATGACACTACCCAGCTAAGCAAGAAAACTATATCAGCCTGTTGCTACAAGGCTCCAGACTGCAAATACAAACATGAGGTGGAAGTGAAATGGAGCATTGTAGATCCCTATCTTACAGTACTCACCGACTCTCTTCTTCGAGGCGTATTTGAAAATGCAACTGTCACTTCACCTTTGCATAAACATATACATAAAAAACAATTCCTCTTTTTAAAGGTCTTATTCCCCAGGAACTGATCATACACAATTCTAAATTAAGGAAGTATCTCCCTTTATTTCAGTAAGTCTGATTGCAAGCAAATCTATCCATACACAAAGCACACTGACAAGTTCCAAGCCTAACTTCTTCCTTGATGTTTTAGAGTATTTAGTACCTGACCTAACAACATGTCTAGGCATCAGCAATAAGCAACGTGACACCTGACTTTTTGTGGCTCTTATGCTGCAATACAGGCTACTGTGCTGGCCAATTAACTCAAAGGAATTAGAACTTCTGTTTGAAACTATTCTAAGGCTAAAGAAAAGCATTTGAGAGGTGCAGACTGCAGCATGTTGAAGGAAGCCACAAAGCAAAGATCTGAAGACCTCAGAAGCTTGGATTCAGAGCTGCTGACTTGTATAATCAGTCTCTTCATCTCTATGTTGAGAGAGAAGCTGAGCAAAGTTCAGAAACCAATTTGGCATTTATCCTCAACTCCAGCTAAGTCCTACTTCAAGTTTCTTCATCCAGGGTCAACTTTCTGCAGCTTTTTTAGGAGTTTATCATAATACACTGGCATTTTCATATCCTTAGCAGGCAGCTTATCTCATGGAGTATAGTTTATTTTAGAAAAGCTAAACTTTCCTAGGCTGTGTGGGATGTCTCATATGTTCTGGTAGCATTCGTTCCTGTTTAGGTCCACTTGCTATTTTTCTCCTCATGAAGTACACACTAATTGCACATCCCCTTCCATTACAAAGATCTTACAAAGATATCAAGCATGAAGTAACTGCAGTCTTGAGTCCAGGACTAGCGGGGAAAAAGAGAACTTTCTACTATGAAAAGAGACAAAAAGAAATACATATGAGGAAAATTGAGGAACAGAGCAACAACCACATTCAAAAATGAGGGGGACTACCTGTCTTAAGAATGTATAACACAAAAACCATTAAATAGCCTTGATTTACCCTCAAAATTTCTGCAAGATAGAATTTACATTGCAAGTGAGAAGCTTTGGCGTCACCATCTTTAAAAATTTGGTTATACAATTCATTGAAAGCCAACAGTACATAGATTTTATATCACATAATGCTACTGTAAATGATACTTTAGATCTTAATTAGACAAGTGTGTCATAGCTGAGCAGAGACAAACCTATACAGCTCAAAAAAATTGGGGCCTAGTGACTTACCCTGTATCCCACTGGATGACTGCACTAGAGCAGGAACTGAACCCAGCTCTTCAGTGTCCCAGTCCACAACCTTAATCACAAGGCTGCAAAGTTAAGCACATGTTTAAAGACTGGGCTGATGTGGACGTTTTATGGTGCAGTATCAATGTAAATTGCAAGATTTATCAGTTAGATTCTACCAGATGAGCTACGTAAATGTGGTGTTAAATCCACATTACATTAGACATGACAACCCTGTAGCACAAGTAGCCAGAGAGCAGAGGTCACCTCTATACTGCTAGGCTCATGCAAGGCACCTGAAGTGCTGCTTTTCTGATTATTCAAACCTGCTGAGCTTCCTTCTGACCTTGTTCCTCTCCCCAAAACAGGACATAATGGAAAATTGTGCATGTATGAGTTTCAGTATGACAGAGCTTGGACGTGGCTGGACTATACAATTGTATCACAGCTGCCAAGGGCTATAGTCAACCTGAAAACACAGCATCTCTGGTCAAGTATTTTGCCGAAATATTCCCTTGAAGCTAGACGTACTTCAAAGAACTCTAAAACACCTTCACTTCATCCTAAAAAAGAATCACTATGGAAACATCTCAGCATGGCTCTTATTTGCCAGTGCATGCAAACATGGGTCCTTGCAGTTACAATATTGGATAAGGACCATTCTTATTTGCATTTGAAAAATAATTTGGCCTTAAACAGCATCCTACAATCAGTTGTCTGTTACATCTACCCGCTAAGCTGCTTTCTGAATGCTACAATTCTGTGTAGTTCAGAATCCCCAGGTCACTTTTCTACATTTATAAAATTATTCTACTTGTGAAGTCACTTTTTTTTTTTTTTCATGTTTTGGTCTTGGCTTTCATATTAAAAAACTCATCTCAATAAGGAAAAAAACCAAAATCCTCATCCTTCTTCAATGACAAATGAATGACAAAGATACAAGAGATTTCATGAAGATTTCATGATTGTTAAGACTGTGCACAGCACTCCTTTGATTTCTTAATTTTTTTATTTAATAAAGCACCAGAATGGGATAGCTTGCAAATTATCTCTCTTGAGATTTAAGCACTGCACTTGGCAACATTATCAATAGAAGTGGAATAATGACATTGGTTTTGATTTAAGCTTTTACAAATGTTAAAAAAAAAAAATTACATCATTCATGGTGATTAAAGAGTTGAAAAATACTTTCAAAAGCAATAACACAACATAACCATTACCATTTTGATACTACAGAAGAATTTTCTTCTCCTAGCAATTCTTGATGTAACGTGAAAAACATATTAACTTTCCACATTTGTCCCAGCCACTGCTGTGCTAGATTTTAATTAAGTGTCCCATGTCTGATTTAATTGTTATTCAATCAAGGTGAAGTTTACCACTGTCTTGAAGAGAGATCCCAGCACTTACTGCTTACTAGACACTTACTAATAGAATGCAAGAAGCTAATATTCAGATGCAAATTAACTTATTTTCAATGTCAAATGCTAAAATTTTCATCGTTATGACAAGTGAGCAACAACACACTGTAAGTTAACAGTATACTAAGCTTCAATAAGTGAAATTATTTACCACTACAGAATTCCTGCTTTTATCAGGAAAACTCTGATAAATGGTTTTATGTTTTATCTATAGGTTTATATCTGTAGGTTTATCCTACTGATAGGATAGTCTTCTTGTGACAAGTTTGATTATAAGTATGTTCAGGTGTGCCTTTTTACAAAATTGTACTTAAAGGGTGAAAATCCCCTTAGCCAATAAGCTTCAATGAAAAATTACACTTGCAAAATAAAAACAGGACACTTTCAGTACACTAAAGCACAACTAAATTTTGAGTCTGATAATACAGAACTCACAAAATTCTATTGAAGTCATCAGTGAACTCAAGACACTGAATATAAATAATTGATCCATAGCTACATAATAAAGCTTCTGAATCCGTACTCAGGTGTTGGAATATAAAGGAATACTTGCTTTGCTCCCATTTCTCTTGTATTAGACAACCAGGCTGTAGCTTCTACTCAGTCTTTAACAGTTTATATACTTTTTCCTCTGCTGTTCTCCACTACAACTGCTGTGCTTTTTTGTTAGACCATAGAAATGTCAATCTGCTGGTATTTCAGTAAAAAATTCAGACTTCTTAACTGTAAAAACTCACAATGTGACTCTACCCAGGTCAATCTTTTCAAAGTATAATGACAATATCATCTGCTACAATTTTTCCTATTTTGCTCACAGCTTTTATCTATAATTGTTTCGTAGTTCTTTCGACTTTTTATATCACAGACATATTAAAAAAGACATACCTCAAAAAAAAAAATCAGCCAAATTAAATTAATGCTCACAAAAATGCATCACAAAATCTTTGGGCATGCAGTACCTTGAAAACTGCTCACTTTTCTTCATAGTAACACTCACTCATTTTAGCAGAACAGCTAATTTAATTTACTTTTGTTACTTCTAATTACACAGAAGTATCATTATACTTTTACTAATCCTAAGGTAAAATGACAACCAAACAAAATAAACTTTAAATATTTCCTTTGTTTGAAAATAGTGACAGGTGTGCAAGCTGTCTTCGAGATGATAGCAATGAGTAGCAGGAAAATATAAGCCTAGTTTGTCACGATTTATTAGCCTCTCGGCAAGACTGGGTAGACCTGAGCAGTTTATTTTTAAGGCAATCAACCATAGGAAGCTGAGGCAGCTCTGAACCTATGTTATACTAACAGAGGTTTTGAAATTGTTGTATAGGAACTGTGCTTATCTGAACAAACACACACATTCACCTTCATGTAGTAAAGGAGTAACAAACAAATCGTATAGTGCAAAAATTATAAACTGAGCAAACTTAGCTCCAGTGCAAATTGCCTTTATCAAGAATCAAGGATGAAACAGCTTTTTTATCTGTTAGGCTGTAAAGAGTGGAAGAGGTGCCCTAAGTGCCAGAGGGGGTCTGGGAATTGCCTGCCAGGGGTAAGAAGGGCCTGTGGGGAGGACAGATCTCTGGTCAGCTCCTCAAAACTTTACTGAGCATCTTCAGACCCTCTTTCACAGAGCCTACAACTCCTTTGGGCCTTCCCGCTCAAAGTCAAGAAAACCAGCACCCAGAGGGCTCTCGGTCTCCTCCCAGGACTCTTTTTTCCTCTCAATACATTTTGCTACAACCCCAATCTGTATCCAAGCACATCCCAGCTGCATACCAGCCTTTTCTCTCACCTCTCCCAACAAACATTTTTCTGGGAATGAGACAGGTGTGAAAGTCAACAAAGAGCTACCAGATATTACTCTAAATATTTATGAGTTGCTATGAATTAAAGCAGCAGGAGTAACTGTTAAATAATCACAAGAAATAAATTGAAGGAAGTTGGTTTCGTGGTACAGACCTCACCCAGAAACACAGATTGCAAAGATAGCCACAGACGTCCAAATTGTCACTGAAGGGTAGCGCTACTCAAGCTACTTTTAAAGATGGTATCACAAGTAAGCAGTAAAGAGCTCTGATGTCAGGAGTGTTATCATACCACAGGCCACAACCATAAACAAACTAAATCTCTATAGAAAACACGGCAGGAAACACCCAATTTTTTCTCCGCAAATTCGTCAAATATCTGTTTGGGCTAACCTCACTATGTCTTATCTACGTTTATTTTGTTACAGATGTTTAAAAATAAGACAAAACTGAAGATTACTACAGTTAGAATTTAACTTTTACTGGTGGCCTCAGAATACAATGTTGTAAGAAAGCTGTGAAGGAAACTAGTCAGTAACTATGGTTTTTACTTCTTTTTGGTTTAAACTGGAACTGGATTTGTTGGTTTACTACTTTCTAATATACTCCCCTCACCTAAAGGTATTTTCCAGATATAAGTTCCTTAAACACAGGGAAGAAAGTGAAAAATATTTGGTCTAAACTGAAAGCAGAGACTTAGTCATAAACTTCACTGAAACCCTTCTAATGAAAATGCACAGAAAGGCTGCTTACCTTATATCAAGAGACATCAACAGGTATTTATGGGAAAACTTTATCAGCAGTAGATTACAGAACAGTTCTGACACTGATATTTACAATAGGTTACATAAAATTACTCTAATTTTACCTAGAATAAAACTTACTTGAAATAATATGTGTAGCAGAAAAAAAAAAACCTAATATAAAATGTATGCAGGCTTTTTTACCATGCGTGTGAAGTTTTCACTGCCTCCCCTTATTCTTTTATGCGCTTGTGAAATTTATCTGTCCATCTGTACACACGTATACAGGCACCAATATACTTTACACGTTTCAAAGTTTTGTGTCACCTTCTCCACCATGTATTATGATTAACTTGAAAACCAAGCAAACTTCAGCTCTAATGATCAATTCCTTTTCTCTGTTGTTCAGAAGGTTGTCGTTTGCTAAAATGGTGCAAAATTATTGTTAAAAGCCAAATACACCCTTGTCTCAGCATGAGCAGAAAACATTGTATCTCCACAGATTATGTTATACATCCAATTTCCTGCAATCACAGCACAGGAGAAAACATTTAACTTCTATCTGAATTGACACCATAGTTACTTTTTCAAGTTTGATTAATGATCCTTGAAGGTTGACTGGTTTACTGTTTTGGGGGTTTGGGGTTTTTTTCTGAAATGTGAAATAATTAGCTAATTTAATACATTTATATTTGACCTGAATTAAATTTACCCTCACTGACAGACTAACTTTAAAAGTGCCTGATGGCATGAAGCCAACAGCCTAAGGAGGACACCAATGGATCCCTTCTTTTGGGTCGAAGGAGAATCCAACTGGCTTGCAAAATTACTAACTACATTAGACACAGACTTTCAAAGAGACACAGCTTCACAAAATAAACTGTTGTAATGCATTATCCTTGAGATTACATCTTAACACCATACTTTAAATCAATCATTTAATGACTTTCTCTCCAGAATAAAATAGAAACAAAAGAAAATTAAATCATAGAAAAAAAAAAAAAAACAGTAAATAGATATAAAAGAATTTAGACTTTATCCTGAAGAGAGAATATCTGAAAGCAAAAACTTAATTTTTACTGCTTGAACTGAGAGAAAACAAACAATTACACTTTTATTATATTCTAGGCTCATTTCTATACTCATCAATTACATTAGTTGTATCATTCAGCTTTTAAAATCCAGCAGGACTAGAATGTTGTTCGTCATTTTCTGTACACATTCACTTCCTGTATCACAAAAAGTGACAGGTTTGGTTTTAATTCCGCTTAGTAATTAGCTACAATAGGGTGTGGATTAACGTAGTATATTTTTGTATGGTGCAGCATTGGATAAAACACTAATCTTGCATTCACAGAGGAAGAAAATTCTCCAGCCTCATACTTCAAACTGCATACAAGACCACAGATGCTCAACTAAAAAACAGCATGGTGTTACTGTTTTGAGTGAAAGGTACTTTCTTATTTAGGAAAATAGTAAACTGTCTAACAGTACAGAACCAGATGCAGCCCCTTAAAGTAGTGATTTAAATTATTCATCATCAGTAAAAAACAAAACAAACAAAAAAACCAATACAAAACAAAACCCCACCAAAAAAAAAAAAAAAACCAACGATTTTTTCCCTCCTAAAGTATTTTTAAGTTCTTGCCAAAAGTAAATCATGATCAAATGGCCAGGAGCTAAAAGCAGTTAGAAAGTAAAGGTGTGAAGCTTAGTCTAAATACTAAAAGACCAAATGCTGCTTTGGTCTTTAAAGTGGATGTAGTTTTAATGCCTTGATTTATTGTCCAAGTACTATAAAGAACACTTTAGCACAACAACCAGATCCTAAACAATAATTATGTGTTTTGGTTAGCCACTGGTTTGACCAGTAGTTAATGTTGTATCAAGAGCTTTCTACCCTAAAATGAGGAAATGGCACCTTAGAAGAATCTGATATTTACTTTAACAAACGCATCTTTCTAAGTAAAGAGAATGTGGGTTTTTCCCCATAGGGTCTGGCAAAAATTAAAAGAAAAACATAACATGCTGGAGCAGGTTTTACTGTGGCTATCTCTGCTAAGTATGAAATCTGAAAGGTTAGCATCATCATTTAGGTACAACTAGCTGTATCACAAGACTTACCTCCACCATTCTTCTGACACAGATACGGGAATCGCCACACATTCCCCAATCCCACAGAAAATCCAACTTGTGCCAGAATATATTGGAGTTTGCTGTTCCAAGCAGGTCTTTCATCTTCCACATCTGAGCCTTCTTCAACATCTACATCTTTTTCTTCCTGATCATCAACCATAAGTTCACTCTTCTTGAAGGCTTCATCTGAAGAGTCCTCGTTAGAGAGCAGGTCCTTGACTGACTCAATGACCTCATCATCCAGCTCTCTTTTCACTACCTTGCTGTTCTTAGGCATTTGTAATTTGAGACAAAAAGCAAGGAAATGATGTTCAGCTGAGACAGATGAACAAACACTGAAGTAAACTCTCCCTCTGCTTGGGCAAAAATATTGAATAAAAAGACTGAAGATGGTGCCTGATGTGTCCTTGATACCAGAGAATCAAGTGTAAGGACTTCTGTTTATGAACGCTCGTTCTACTGAAAGTATCTGTGAAAAAAAAGATTTAAAATGATATTATATTATTATGCAGAAGAAACTTAATTTTGAAATCATGTGCTTTGTTTTACCCATTTCTGATTATCGCAGTGATTTGACAACAGGAGAAAACAAAAAGAAAGGGATGTTAAACCACTTTCTAACTCTAGGGAGTAAGTCCACTGCTTGGTCTTAAAGATTTTTATAAAATACATTTCATTCACTTGCTAAGGGTTTTGTTTTGATTTAGTTCCTAAAGACTGATAGACTAATTGCTCATATTTTGATATCATAACAAGATTCTTCTTATCAGGCATAAAAGGGTATACACTTTACATAAAATTTAGGAGCCCAACTCCATTACTTCCTGACTTAACAGCTGTACTTGAATTTATTAAAAGTATATTTTAACTGAAGTAAATTAAGTTTTTCAGACCATTTCAGAAAGTCATGCAGCAATTAAAAGTTTTATATAGAGGATGCACCTAGTAGTTCCAAAGCAATGGTGACTTATTTTCTTGTTATTCTTCATCATGGAACATATAATCACAGTCATAGTTTGAAAGGAGAGATGCTCATCTCTTATGAGCTTTGATGTTTTAGGTATTTTTAATTATTTCCTATTTCTAAGAAACTATCTGAAATATCTCAAAAGCCAAATCCATTTTAAAAGCCTCCTGTTTCAAGTGTGTATCTACAGAAACAAAAACGCCTGAGCTTGAATACATGTTTTTCTTAAACACAACAAATCATTTAAAAAGACAGACAGACTTGCTTGCAGTTGCCATACAAAAGGTAACCATAAGATTTTGGGGAGGAATGTTTTTCAATAAATTCTTCACTAATCACATGGGATAAAACTAGTGTGTGCAAAGCCATCTGCACAATTAAGAGTCTTAAAAGGGATTTAGATTACGTGTTAAACTTCATGAAAGCCCTAAAGAGGGTTTCTCTAAAGAATACACAAGAAGTCTAATCAAGAACTGCTAACTTATGAGAATCAGAAAGTACTTTAGGAAACATGAGACCTTACAGCTTTTTGCTTATGGACTTGCTGCAACATCTGGTCCATAGCGTGAAGGCTGCATCATGTCCTGACAAAATCCCATGCAGCAGAGAACTGCAAGGTACTGTTCGCAGTCACTGAGACCAAGCACCTCATGGCTGCTTCTGTGACAGACCCAAAGGAAAGATGTTAAGCCACTGGAACCCAGCCCACAGCTTATCAACATGAGACTTCACAGTACCAGAAATAAAACCTTTGCCACCACAAGTACTATCACCAGTCTCCTAGCCAATAGGGCAATTACCTTTTCCAGTAATTTCCAAGCATTTGGAGGTTGAACTTCACTCCAGTTGCCTACTGATCTCCACTGTAACCTCTTTTTGTTGATTCCCTAGACTCAGGTCACTGTCTTCTCACTTTCCCTCTGTTACTGCCTCCTCTCAGCAACTCTAGCACTGGCAGACAGCCCAATTTTTTTAAACATAGTAGAGCCTACTTGGCTTGCAATCTGCTTCATGTTCACCACTGTCACTGAAGGGGTTCAGGGTCCTATAAACCTTCCTTCTGACATGCAGTGGGACTAGCACCAGGCTTTGCTTTGACTGATACCAGTTCTTTAAAAAAAAAAAAAAAATTAAATGTATGAGCTATACAGAGAACAGTAGAATAGGGAAAAAGTTGTTTATACAAGAGAGAAATCCTAATACTCTATCCTGTATGTCTGGACTAAATGAATGTCTGTGTGGGCCTCTTTTCATCTGTTCTGTCTTTTGCACTGTGAAGTTTTCAAAGGACTACACCTTCTCCTAGTTCATACATGATTCAGTGGCTCTTAGCTCTGACTGAGATACTTATGTAGAACCAAAATGCAAACTTACTGTATTAAGTTGAAGCATTTAAGCAGTCCTAATGGAGCTTTGGGACTACAAGCCAGAGCATCTGGTACTTCAAACACTACTTTTAGTCACATTTCAAACTTTTTTTCCCTTTTGTTCCACTGATGTAAATTAGAGAGCAGCTTCTCAGTTCCAGTAATTAGTAATAGGTTCAGGGATTACATTAAAATGAAACAGCTGCACATGTGAAACTACATCACTATTTGTCTGTAGCTCTGAAATCCTTCTCTAACTGTAATAAGCAAAAGAGATTTTCAGTCAAAAAGACACAAGTCATCCATCAGTATTTACTGAAATGTTTTAAAAGGTAATACCTGTTTTAATTATTTTAGATAGAGTAACTTGCAGGGCAGCAATATGATTTATCTGGAGCTCTCACTGATGAGTCAATTCCAACAAAAATTGCATCATTCTGTTCTGTCATGCATTAAACATTGCACTGCTACACATCAGGATAAACTAGGCTTGATACTTTTACTCCTAGCACTGTATCATATTAATTTCCCTTTTATCAACCTTTCATATTACTTTCCCTTTCCTTAACCTTCCATTGAGCACTATGTTATCCATAGAACTATCACTGTATAGACTTGCAGCATTTGCAGGGCTTGAGAAAATGTGGGAGGCATGCTCAGCAGTCTGGCGCACGGCTCTAACAGTACTAATTGATTCTAATTCAAAACATTATCATTGACCATGATGCCTTCAGTATTTCCAGTTTTACTGTTCATGTATCTGTAACTTGCTGTAGTTCTGTGCTTCTTACAAAGCACTAAAATCCTCTGTTCCCAGCACCTTTGGCCAAACAAGGCTCTCTGAATGCAGATTCAAGGACATATTTGTTGCCTTAGGGCCCAAAAATATGTAAACAACTGTGAAATGGGGGGAGCAGGCCTGAGGTGGTTAACATCATCACCTAAGGATACAATTAGAGAATTAAAGGCCAATATGCTAATGGGATAGAATTTATAAAAGGTGAAAGGCTCGGGACCCAGTGTCCATTTTGGGTGTCATCCCTGACAGGGGATGCGTCTTCAAGGCCTTTGCAGACCTTGAATAAATTTGTCCTCTTTTTACACTCCTAATTTGTCTTTGCCTCTGTTTCAGGTAGCCTGTCTTTTAGGCATGAGCCAGACTGCACCAAGGAAGGAGGACAGTCCTTCCGGACACATCACAAATCCAAAGGTGGTCTCCAACTGTCAGATTTAACAACACTTCTCTGTATTCAAGAAGCTGGTACTAAACCAAATAAGGACTCCTATCTCAAGAGATACTACATCAGGTACAAATGTCTGAAGTGTGTTCCCAGCTGGCTTGTGCCAGGAGGCTGCTGTTCCGTGCCCAGCACTCCCACAACGCAGTCAGTGACATGCACAGAAGCCTCTCTCTTTGATCCAGAACGAACCTGCACAGAACAATGATATCAAACTACTCAGCTCAAGCTAGGTCTAGATATGAATGCTCTCGAGCGAAGTCTGAATAGGGAGAAACAGAGTAAAGTTACTCACCAGCACTGTTTAGCTAAACACGAACCACTGAACAAGCTTTCTTTTCTTTATCTTTTTTTTTCCCCCCTCATCAGAGTATTGAACTTGAGCACTTCATCATATAAAATGCTATTCTATGTTCCCACATCATTTGGATGTAGGCTGATATTGAAGTTCATTAGCATTAAAGTAGGAAATATCACACCAAATTCAGTTAAACATCTTCTCCAGTTAGCTCCACTACTACTACCTTCTATACTGCCTTGTACAGAAATACAGCACTATGTGATGAGACAGTTTCTCCCAAGTATAATTTAAAAATCTACATAAGAAATTAGGACTCCAAATCCTAAATCTTGTCAGCTATTTAAAAAAAATTACTATGCTATTACCAGCACCTCGGATTAAATATAAAATGTCTAAAATATAATTTAGCCTTATTAAAGCTGTTTGTTTGTAGGTTGGATTTTTTTTTTCTGTCTTGGATCTAGATCATGGAATTTGATCAATTGATTTCGTTCTGGTTTCCAGGCAGCTTCTCATCCTTTTCATGACTCAAATGAGGTAACCTGTCAGATGAAAACACTGAAGGGAAATTTTTATTGTCACATTTACCGGAGAATATAATATTTCTCTGGACTTTTCCACAACTGAAATGAGCAAATAAGGATGGTAGCCATTTTCTTATGTAAAATTCCATTTGTAAAAAAATCTAAAATTATTCTTAAACTGACCTGACAAGTGTCTGTATTGTTTGAGGGAATTTACTAGAATGGAAATTGATGAACAGTACATGGTTCAGTTAAAACAACATTTATAAAATTATTCTGTCACTGAAATAACAACGATCAATCTGAGTTGGCATAAACAAACTTTAGGAAAAAACTTACTAAATCAAACATATGAGCTAGATTTTAATTATGTCTTGCTTGTCCTTGATATGCCAAAATCTATTTCTTTCGCATACTGAGAGATAAAACGGTGAGTCTTTTTTAACATCAAGCAAACTGCAGACCCCAACTTTCTCTCTCAGAACACAGTGGAAATTTTGTTATTTTTTTCCTATGGAAAAAGAATCAAGTCTTAAGGCAGCAGCATGCAGAAGTAAAGCAACCTGATTAGACTGCCACATTACTAGCAGATTAAGCAATAATAATCCCTTGCAACAGGGAATTCAGACCCAAATTAGCTCCCTGGGAGATTCAGGCTCGCTATAGAACTTTTACTTCGGCTTCAGGCCCGCATTCAGAAATGCTGGCACAGGGAGATAAGGCTTGCAATGCCTCCACTGACCAAACTTGCAAGCATTTGTAGTAAAACCCAAAAGAACTTCATTAGTCGAAGCACCAAAAGACACACCGAAAAACCTTGCCACATGTCCTTTTCTCACAATCCTTTTTTGCATGGAATGCTTAGTAAGGGAGTTGTACTGGTTCTGTTCAACACTGTGCTCCTCTCCACCACCGCACTGGAAATGGATCTTATGTCGGGCTCCTTCTCATGCGTCTCCATCAGACACAGCTGCATGCCGATCAATATACAGACACCTACGAGAAGAACACTGCACTTCTGGTTCTCTCAGCTGTGCAATACCAATAAACAATTAAAAGTTACGAGGCTGGAGATTTTCCCAACACGTACAGAAAAACAGGCACAAAAAGCCCTCATGGATTTGAAAGTATAATGAGTACAGCTACCCCATGTTCTTGGAAATTCAGCACAAGCCTCTATAAAAAGCCATTTATAAGGCAATTTCATATTTAAAACATCCCACAATACTATTGTAACAACTGATATAACTAAATATTAACGAACTTCTAGCAATGCTTTTCCAACATAAATTAGAACACAGTAATTCTTACATTGTGTTTCTTCTTGAAACCAGCACTCCCCTCTCAAAAGGAAAGCCAAAAATATTCTTTTCTAACACAGTGTGTTTTTTCTTTTAGAATCTTATCTTTACACCTGATGAAAAAACAGTAATTTGGCAAAATTATTTACATTTCATTTTTAATGCATTACAAATAATCCTCAAATCTTCATGGATTTGAGGGATAGGAAAAAAGGGAGAAAAAAATTTAAAATCATATGTTCATATTTCACAAAATATTATCAAGAAAGTCCAGACACAAAATAACTTTCTAGAAAGCTACTGTGACATCATTTAAAAAAAACAAAAAAACACACACACAAAAAAAACCCCACAACCAAAAAAAAAAAAGATACTTTTTTAAGTTCAATGTTTGCTATTGAAAGGATTAAAAAGATCAACATTCTATTCTTCAGAGCACTGCATTCTTCCCTGAGGAAGCAGTTACACACCAACATGCTGCTGTGAGGGTGGCAAAATGCAATAAAAGGTTGCAGCCAGCTCACATTACTATAATCTCAGCTTTGAAAGTAGATTTCTGACAGTGTGGTGTACCAGTCCAGTCCCACAACCTTACATCGTATGCTACTGCTCACCAAATCTTCACCTTGACTCCCAGTGAAGAAACAAATATGATTAATCACAGGACATGGAACGAAGAGTCAGGATTCTCACCATGGCACATATTCATAAAAGATCTTTTTTGGTATTCATGTCAAATGTTTCAGTCTATACGAAATCACTGGAGGAGAATTGTATGCAAAAGTGAAGAAGAGGAGCCATTTCCATCAACATGAGATGTACAAAATGCATCTCAAACATGAGTCTATGAGCTAGGAAGAAGAAAGCATGATGGGAGCAACCAATACAGAAAACAAAAACCAAAGTTTTAGGACCAAAGGTCTGCTGTGAGTCTGCAAAAAGGGAATCTGTGCAGACAGGATGAGGGGAATACATAGTGACCATCATATTTGAGCGAAAAAGAGAGGAAGAAGACTGCAGGAGCAAACCAGGTTTCACCGGAGTACTGTGACTGTGAAGAATGGCTATCGCGGGGGGAATCTGTGTACAGATAATTATTTCAGGAAGAGTTACACTGTGTTACAGTACTCATTGCACAGGATGAATTACTGCTGCAATGCAGCATTGTGTTCTTTGATGGAAATAGGAATACACTCCATAGCCTTTTTGCCTAGTCAAGCCCATTTCTATGTGCTGAAGCAACCATTGTGCTGCTCTTCAGCGTGAGCTACATGATCTAGCATTTTTCCCTACCTAGTTAAATACAGCCTGTCAGTCAACTATAGGTTCAACAGGCACTTAACTCAATTGCAATTAAAGATAATTATATTCTATACAATTATACTTGCATTAGCATGTCTCAGGAAACATCACTGAAGAACGTGGAGAAATCTGCTATACATACACTGTTAAAAAGTAAGATCTCTGTGGGCTATATGAGACTTAAACGCCTAAGAAAAAGTTTTTATTCTGGTGTCTGCAATGAAATCATTTATACTTTAGCAAAACTATTTAAAAACGCAAGACTAAATTCACACCTGCTGCAGATACAGGTAGTTATACACACTTCAGTGACACTGCATCTGTTTCGTATTGCTGGGAAATTTGTTCTCTGTTCCTACAAAATTTTGTTCCTGCCTTTATCCTACAACAAAACCCTGCACAGACTCAAACGCAGATAATTTCTGGTCCAGATTAGCCTCCTTAAATTTTAGTTACAGGAGAATACTTTGTACTATTATAAAACAAATGCAATAAATTGACAAAAACAGCAAAGTTTCTTTCTCAGGACTCTTCATTATCAATAGACTTGATCTTAACAGCTTGTATGACTACTTCCAAATCACAAGCCCAACAGAAATATCTAGAGACAGAACGTTACAGCCTAGAGCTCTTAAATGTCATTATTTTCTTTTCATTGCACATAAAGAACTTTTTTGCCTTACTGTAGTTTCTCACTTCTGCTTTCACACATTTCTCAGTATTTTCTTCTCACAAATCAACTTCACTGAAATACTTCACAGGCTTACAGGATGAGATAACTGTAACCTCCTGTTCAAATGGAGAAAATGTATCACTTATTCAGCAGTCTTTTCTAATATGTACTTTATTGAAGGAACTAATTCAGTAGTTACCAGTCCTCCAAGTGAAGTAACCTCAGCAATTATGAAAAAACTCCATCCCTGGTTGGTTGAACTCAAAAGGTGTAACTACTGGCAACTTGAAACAAAGTCTCCATATTTTACATTCATCACATAAGATACAAGAGAACCATGTGTTTATTGTACAACTTTATCACACTTTTCAGAAGTGAGATGATATAAAAGTATATTTAATATTTCAATAAAGTACTATAGTTATTTAAGTTGCAAAATCAATTACTGAAAATTAGACATTACCTGACACATAGTTGCCCCGAGACCCTAATTCTCTGACCTCTGTGCTTTAGAATGGATCAACAAGCAAATCACGTTGTCCTTGGTAAGAATTTATGTGATTACTTCTCCCTCTTTTTCATAATACAAGCAAAAACTGATTGATCATATGGGTTAGAGGAAATCTTACTTCTCCTCACATCTGATTATTTAATGTCATTATATGAATCATGCCCTCAAGTTGTGTTACAATAAATCCCTATGTCTTTAAAATCATTAATACCAATTCCACTATAGAAAATCAAACACTGTAAATGTCATATTACAGTCTTCATCCCTTCTCCATTTTGGCTTAAGGAGAGCATGTTGACTTATAAATAATGCAGTACACATTTCTGACACTTGAAGCGCAAAAATATAGGGTGCCAGCAGCAAGAAACTATCTTCCCAAAGTGGGAAATAGACTACTAGCATCAAGACTCAAGACACTATTGTCCACAGAGTTACACAAACATTTTCTTTGCTTTCTCCCATACAAACAAGGAATTCCAAGTCTTAAGAGTGATGGATAAGAATGCAGAACTCTGTTTCAGTATAGGCTTACAGGAAGCTCAATCCAGTTATTGCCATGGCCCAATTCAACCATTTTGGCATTTACCACTGCATTTTCACATTACTTTGTAACCGGCTTGCCAGCATTTGTGCTTCCAGCTATTCAGTAAAACAGCATTTGGTTGTCATTGTCAATGATACTTTTTTTCCTAAATTGTTTGAATACATTTCCTGAATAATGGCAAGGCTACGTTGAATCAAGTTTCAAAGACAAATGCAGTTGGTCAAGTTTTATCAGACACCTACTGATAGGTCAAAGTTATTCCGCAACTGAGAATTCAGAGATCTTTAAAGTCATATGGAAAAGTTGCTACCATTGCTAGGCTGATCTATAAAATTTAGGACTGAAAACTGCTCTTCCAAAATCAACAGGTATCTTGTCTTTTAATTACAAACATTGCTCCTTGGGATGAGTGAAACAGCACAATGGAAAGCAGTCGGGAAACAGGTA
This sequence comes from Origma solitaria, assembly GCA_013397895.1. Taxonomy (NCBI): domain Eukaryota; kingdom Metazoa; phylum Chordata; class Aves; order Passeriformes; family Acanthizidae; genus Origma; species Origma solitaria. Next base: position 1,950,140 of record VZRL01004253.1, read on the forward strand.
AATAGGTCCTTAATGTTGTGTACACTTCTGGTACACTACTCCAGAGAATTAAAAAAAAAAAAAAAATATCTTTCCAAAAGCATTCTACCACTAATACTTCCAAGTGATGTAATTCCTCTCCACTTGAGCAACTACTCCAATAGACATTAACAATGCAATTTACATCAAAAGGAATAGCTGTAATTAGTAGACTGTGTTTCTGAATAACCTGCGATTTTTTTTCTGACAAATTCAGCATTTTAGAAGTTTTGTGCATACAAGCTTTAGCAATATGAAAAGAAAAAGATAACTGCAAGAATGACAAGACATGAAAGGTCAACAGGAATCAGATTATGCCGTAAAACTAGTTTCAAGATGCCTTGACAGTTTCACACACTCAGCTTTCAGTACTGGTGACACATCTGAACAGCTACGAAATGGTTTGGTTTTTCACACACAGATCAAAACCAATGGGATTTTTTGTTCTTGAGTCTGAAGTACAGAGCTAAGCCCAAAGGGAGTGTCTGATACGCACTGAATGTAGGCTGTGTATGGTTATCTTAATATGGGGTATGTGCAAACAAAAATCTTGTATATTAGCCAAAACAAAATTAAGCAATCTTTCCTAAGTATATTTCATAGCTTCCTGTCTAATGTGATGCTGATAATGGGAAATATACTGGTAAATAGAAAGAAACTGAGTATGTTGTCATCGGTTTTTAATCAAATGGAGTAAGCTGACTGCATAATACATCTAGAGTACATTTATATGACATCAGATAAAAAAAATCTTTACTTCATTTATACTTTCCTTGGAGAGGGGAAATTGAGTCCATATCCTATGGTATGCCACAGTGACACACTGACGGTGACATACTATTTAAAAATTATTAGGCTTATCTCAGAAAACAACACTACAGCAGTGAGCTTGTTATATAGCAATATCATACTGAAAATAAAATAGTTGATGATGATGATGTGGTCTTTTACAAATAAAACGATGTGCAATTTACTCAAATAGATGAAATCCCATCACAACCCTCATGCATGTCAGGTCGGTGTGACTGTGCAGACATATTTCAATCATCTCATTTACTTCCACAACAAAAGCAAAGCCTTGTGAAGAAATTCCAGTTTGCTCTAACACTAGCAAAATCAGACAAAACCAGGAAACATGGGCAAAGGAAAGCAGGATTAATAAGCAAATCGAAGAGAAAAAGAATCACTAGAAGAAAACCGTAGGTATGAATCTACCCTGTGGATAAGCCGTAGTACGCGGCGGGCTGCAACCATCCAAGTCCCGCAGAGAAAATAAATGCAAGGGGCACAAAGGTTGGGAGAAGGTCCTTATTACCATACCCACCCAAACATGGCTGACACCGGGGCGCAGCAGCCCCCGGCCGCGGGGGTTGCCCCCGCCTTCGAGGGGCGAGAGCCGCGGGTGGCGCGGCGCGGGAGGCACCGTGCGGCCCCGCCGGGCGACGCCCACGCTCCGCAGTAACAATGCAGCGCCCGGGCCCGGCCCCCGCCCCGCTGCGCCTCTGCCCGCGGCACATGGTGGGGATGGACCCCGCGGGCCGCTGCCGGCGCTACCCGGCTCCCTCGGCAGCCGGCTCGCCCTGCTCTGCCCGAGCCCGGGGCATCCCCGCGCTGCTCCCGGCCTGGAGACAGCCCGCGCCCCCGCTCCGCCCGG
>VZRL01004253.1:1952317-2141834 GCA_013397895.1 Origma solitaria
TTTAAAGACAGACATAAAAGCGGCGGGGGGAGAGGAAAGGGGAGGGCAGCGCCGGGCCGGGGGAGCCGCACCTCCTGACGCAGAGACAAGTGCCCACCCACCCGCCTGCAGCAGCATCTCCCTGCCGGAGGCGGGCGGGAGGAGGTAGACGCGGCAAAGAGAGGAGGAGGAGGGAGGGGCTGCCGTCCCTGCCGCCGCGCCAAAATCCCTGCGGCCACGCTTAGGCACCGCGGGTGCCGCGTTTGTATCCTCATCTGCATCCTCATCTGCATCCCCATCTGCATCCCCTGCCGCCTCCGCCTCCCTCACGTACTCGTGGCGATCCCCGGCCCCTTGTGCCGCTCCCACGAGCTGCGAGCGGCCAGCCCTGGGCTTCCTGCTCGAGGGGGAGCGGGGAACGGGCTGGGGGTGGCCTCCGGGGCGGCCTGGAGGCGGGGAGCAGGCACACAGGTGGGAGCTCCCTTGGGGAACACGGTTTGCCAAAAGAAGGGGGCGAGTGGGAATGAGGCGTGTGGGACCGGGGAAGGAAGAGAGGTCGGTCGGAGGCAGGGGGCGGCCGCAGCGAGTACACCTGCGTGCTGGAGGCCGGGAGGCGGCTGGGAGCAGACTTGGGGGCTGAAGGGATGGAGAGAACAGGTGAGAAGAATGGAAGGCACCGACCATCCCCGAGGTGATGGTGCACAGGTCTTGTCGCCCAGACTCCTACAGTTGCATCAGTCGCAGGAAGGTGATTTTTCGCTTCAACGCCTCCCCAAAACATTCTGTCATTAAGTGTTCACGGCCCTTCTGTCAGTTTTTTCTCTGGTGGCATTTCTTCTTTGGGGAAAAAAAAAGAAAAAAAAGAAAAGAAAAAAAAAAGAAAAAAAAGGCAGATCGATCCTGCCTAGGATTGTAGTAGAGAGTGAAGAGGAAGTGAGTTGTTCAAAGGCTCGGCAGCCAGATGGGAGAGGCACGTTGGCTTTGCTCAAGATAAGAACGATCGAATGGAGAGTGAAGTGGTTTTAATGTTCACTGTGTGAACAATTATTGCAACAGCTTCCGTCTTACCAAATGCCGAATAGAAATACATAACCTTATTGCACCACTTGCATCAAGGAGAGATTTTCCTTCAAAGAGTAGGGAAGATAGTCTGCCTAGATGATTTGCATTTCCTTCTTATTTGACTGAGAAACCTGTGATACAAACCAAATTTCATTTCTGCTTCATTATTAAAAGTAATTCATTGCAGCATTGTGCATTTCTTGCTATTGGTGCTAGTTCACTTAACTCGTAGTTCCCATAATATATTTCAATTATGTAGAAAAACAGCAGTGTAGACAATAGATTTTGTACTTACCGATTAAATATTGTTTGGAACTCAGTAAAAATTAACTTGCCGTAAGTTTCTAACTGTGAATTAAACTTCTTTCATAGTAAGTACTAATAAGAGGAAGAATTTATGCTTTCATTTGCCAGATCATGAGCGATACTTTTATTTAGTAAATTAACTAGTAATGTTATCAGATGACTGCATAGTTAATTGAAACAGGAAGAGGTAATTTCTGGATCCCTTTACTCTTAATGATGAGCTTTGATCTGAGTTAGGGAACTATAGACACATACACAAACACACAGAAAGCCTCATTTGCTGGTCAGACTCTCCAAGTGTCTCTGCTTGTGACTCAGGATGTTTGAGGATAGAGAGAAAAAATCTAAGTGGAAAGCGAGAAATGCCAGCAAGAGAAAAATCATTATCCTAAAAAGCAAAGTCCAAATGCTGATGTGCAAAAGCTCTACTATGTCAAACCTTTAGAGAAAAAAAAAGCACAAGGAGAGAAAATGACTGGAATAAAAGCAGTTATGCCAATTTTATTTTTTCTGCTAGGTTATGCTATCTTGTCACTTGCATAGAGATTTTAAACACTGTGAGTTGAAAGAGACCCACAAGGATCATCAAAGTCCAGCTCCATGGCCCTCACACACCATGTGCCTCAGAGCATTGTTTGAACGCTTCTTGAACTCACTCAGGTTTGGTGCTGTGACCTCTTCCCTGGGGAGCCTGTTCCAGTGCCCAGCCACCCTCTGGGTGAAAAACCTTCTCCTGATATCCAACCTCAACCTCCTCTGACACTACTTCAGGCCATTCCCTTGGGTTCTGTCACTCAGCATAGAGAGAGATCAGTGCCTGCCCCTCCTCTTCCCCTCAAGAGGAAGCTGTAACTGCAGTGAGGTCTCCCCTCAGTCTCTTCTCCTCCAGGCTGAGCAGACCAAGTGACCTCAGCTGCTCCTCACATGACTTCCCCTTCAGACACCATCCTCATGTCCCTCTTCTGGACACTCTCTAGTAGTCTTTCCTATATTGTGGCACCCAAGACTGCCCCCAGCACTCGAGGTGAGGCTGCCCCAGTGCAGAGCAGAGCAGGGCAATCCCTGCTCTCACCCGGCTGGTGATGCTGTGCCTGATGCTGCCCAGGACAGGGTTGGCCCTCCTGGCTGCCAGGGCACTGCTGACTCATGTTCAACTTGCCACTGACCAGGAGCCCCAGGTCCCTTTCTGTGGCACTGCTTTCCAGTGCCTAATTCCACAGTCTGTCTGTATACCCAGGGTTGCCTCATCCCAGGAGCAGAATCTGACACTGGGGCCTTTTGCATGCAAATATCATTAATATTCTCAGTGCATATAAATGACACCTTTTCACATGGGAAATTAGTATTGCATTTTACACCTTCTGAATCTGTCACTTTTGTTAATAATCTCTCTTCGTCTCAATTTTAGCTCAGCATTGAATTTTAGCTTAAGCTGTTTCACTTCAGAATGTGGTAGATTGTAAACTGAATGATATCAGTAATTACCAACTATACTAGTTTGCATAGGAAGCATCCATTCCTATTTTTACCATATTTTTCAAAAAGCTTCTAGTAATTCTAAATCACTTAAAGTCCTTTTCAACATAAAATTTTTATTTTTATTTTATTAAATGTAGCCCCTTTGTTTAAGAACTGTAGAAATCTCTTCAAGGAAATAAAAATATGCCTTTTTTCTATAAGTAGCAGAAGGGTTAATTAAAAAAAAACAAAACAGAGAATAAAGATGTTTTATATAAGTTGCCTATTATCACTCATTTTATGATTATGAATGTGTTGAGTAACTTCAGCTGAACAGAACAGAACCACTGACAAGACACTGTGACTTCTTACTGCTGCATCATTCTGCCTGCTCTTAGTTCTCTAGGAGATGGCATCTGGTCAAGATTCTGAAGGAGATTCTGCCTTATTGCTCAAGACACAAATTATCCCTTTGTACATAGCAAGCATAGTAAGCATGGATTTCCTGATTGCAGCACCTGTTTTTGTGTTCTGGAGATGTTGAGAAAGGCACCTTATTCTCCCTTATTCTCCTCTGGGGCAAATCAGAGGGCATTACAGGCACTGGGCCAGTACAGAGATTAAAATACTCAATTCCTGGAACACTGTCAGTTGATGGTATGGCTGGTTAGGTTTTGAGATGTGTGTTTGAAGTTTAATTTTCACTAAATTGAAAGTTTAGGTATAATTAATGGAATGGTATAGTGATCATCATTTCTTCAGCAGGATAAATTAAATAAGTGCCTTATCTTACTCAGAGAATAAAGAATTAGCGTTGAAAATATTCAGATAGATAAAAAGTATCATGTAAAGTGTAAGTGTAGCCATAAACAAGAATTTTGGTTTTGAAAGTAATACGGAACCTACTGCTTACTAAGGAATGCTTCCATGTGTCATGTTCATCTATATAAAACTTTATGAGAATCTGAGAAGCTATACTCTCCACTGAAATCCAGTGCTTACCATAGAATCATAGCAATAAAATCATACCCAGGGGAAGTTCTTTCTGATTCCCAAAATTCACTGAGACTGGAAGAAAAAGATTGTAGCAGCTCAAAACTGCATGAGTTAAAAATAATTTCCTCTCATGATGTGTTGTATCTGAGATGATGCATTTTTGCAGAAAATTGTTGGGAATGTATTTTTTAAAATAAATTAATACATTTAAGATAGAATTAAACAAATAGGAACTATTATTTCAATTACTGCAATTCAGAATACGATGTAAATAACAGAATCTAATATTAAGAAAAAAGAACAACATTTATTTTCAGAAATCCCCAAAATGCTTCTGCAGATTTAATCAATGATAAATTAATTTTTGTGGCAGCAAGGAATAAAAAGCATAGGATGTTCAATTGCAAGCCATCCATGAGGGATACTTAAATGTATTTAGGCACGTAAATGGACATTTCTATAGGGTGTTTGAGACCATCAAAGGAACCTCTGGAAACTGTGCAAAGGCACATGGAAAATAAGGAGGTGATTGGTAATGGCCAACCATGGACATGTTTGAGTGAGTCTAGAGGAGGGCTGTGAAGATGACCAGAATCATGGAGCACCTCCTATGAAGACAGACCGAGAGAGTTGGGGTTTTTCAGTCTGGAGAGGAGAAGGCTCCAGTGAGAGCTTATAGCACCTTCCAGTAAGTAAGGAGAGCCTACAAGGGAGCTGGAGAGGGACCTGACATGAGGGCATGTAGTGATGGAGCAAGAGGTAGTGGTAAGCTGGGAGAGAGTAGGTTTAGGTTAGATAATAGGATGAAATTCTTTACTATGACGGTGATGAGGCACTGAGACAGGTTGCCCAGAAAAGTGGACTCCCTGTCCATGGAAGTGTTTAAGGCCAGGTTGGATGGGGATTTGAGCAAACTGGCTTTGTGGAAGGTGTCCCAACCCATGGCAGGAGGATTGGAGCTAGATCCTTAAGGTCTCTTGTAACCCAAACCATCCTATGGTTCTGTGGTTCTGTGAATGCACTTTTGTTTAAACTGTTCTCCATGGCCTCCACGATATAAGGAAGCGAACAAATCCTCTGCTCCAGAAAATAGAAGAAAAAAAATGTCACAGCCATGGATGTCACTACTATGGCTGTCCTGATGCAATACTTACTTCGAAAATTAAGAAGCCAGTGGTTTATTGAGTTGTTTTCTTTACACCAGAAGTAGATTTGTGTTGCAACACAGCATTCAAAAAATAAAAAATTTTTATAGAAGTCTAATGTTTTCAACTTGTCATATACTCAGCTTTAGCACATTTTAAATTAATATAAACCATTAGTATAAATCTTTATATGCACACACACATGCGCGTCATGTAATATTCCAACCTACAGCCAAGCATAGGGATCTGTTCATAGATGTACTATATCTTGAATGAAGATAAAATGATAAGATGTCAGGAAGTTTGTTCATTTTTTTAAAGCTTGCAGAGTAGTCATCTAAAAATTATTTTTGCTTGTAGAACAATGTGCCACATTTTGAGGTCTCAGTTCAGAACAGCCTTCATGTTAAGTTCCTGCCTAAAAGTGCACTTGATACTCAGAATTGTTCCTTATGTTTGAGCTAGGTAAGCTATTTCAAATACAAAGTTTTACTTTGCTTTGGAGTTTTTTATCATCTCATAATGAGGTGAGCCAGAATGGAATTCTAGCGTCCTCAAAATGAATTCTAAAATTCATGGATCTAGGATAACGTGACCTATGTTAATCTGTACATTGCATGAAGAAAAGTGGCTTAAAGAAAAGTTGCAAAATGTCTGTGACTGTCTTGTGCCATGTGATTTCAGAGCAAGCCAGTTTGCCAGTATATTTTAACATATGTCCTGTGAAGACAGGCTTCTGGGCTGACAAAATCCAAGCATATTTCTTAATACCAGGACTGGCAAGGGCAAATGTAAGTCTCTACTCATATATGCAATCCTGTGTGTCGTCACTGCCCACAGAAGCGATTGTTCTCTACTTGCAGCCTAATAACTGGGTTATTTCATAATAATATGAAATCCATGTTAAATTTTGCCCATGTCTTACACATTCTGTGTCATATTTAGTTGCTGGTGGGCAAGAGTGGAAATTACTTTTTTTTCTTCTGCATGGAATTTTCTTTAAAATCTGTGGTACAGGGCACTGGTATATTCCATATGCCTCAAGCTTCCATATGCCTCAAGCTAAAGCCCTTATGAATGAGCCACAACTTGTCCCTTGTGTCAAAAGTCATAAGCAATTCATGTGAAATAATTTCATTTTAATACATTATAGTCTTAAAGCAAATCTGAGGATATGTAAGCTTATAGTACATTAGTAGAATTAGAATTTAATTGTTGGCCATGAATTAAGGCCAGGGAGTGAGGACCAGGACGTGTGTTTCATTCACAGGACTGAGAGATTGGAGCGGACAACTGGCATTAGCAAATACAGTTCTGTGATTTCCTAGTTAACCTACCTCTATAAACCTGTCCCTAAATTTATCATGTTCAGTCTTAAAACTACTTAGCTTTCACCACTGCATCTTGTTGAAGTTTCTCTAGAACTTCTCTCCTGTGATGGTTTGAAACCTTCTTTGAGCAGTCACAGCCTATTCATTATTATTTGCTCTCATGCCAAAAGGTTTTTAAACTGCTTTCTCTCTTTCTGTTTTGTGTATCAATATGTATTTATGAAGGGTAGCTCTATCATTCCCTCCCTTTGTTTTAACAGTGTATAAAATGGAGGGTTTTCAGAGCAATGAAAGATGATACAAAACTATCCTCATGCATATTAGTCATATGCATCATGAAAAGATATTAGCTTGAGTCTTAAAAGGAGCAGCCATGTGATAGTTTACTCCAATATTGTAATAGGGAAGTGTTATTCCTTAGTTGATCTATTACATCTGTGTGAAACAACCAGTAGCTCCCATGTAGCACTGTGCCCACGTAGCACATGTTGTTTCCAGTTAAATACAGGAGCGAACAAAGGTCCAGCTGGATGGATATTTGTCCTCAGCAGTGCTATATGCTGGAGGCTTACAGAAAAGCATTAGGAACAGTGCAGGTATGATTTCTGGTGTTATATCAAATGTTGAATAAGTTTCAGCCAACATTTCCTATCATTAAAATAAAATATTAGTTTATTCAATAAAAATGTGAAGCCAATATGCATGAATTATCCTTAACAAATCCATATAGAGTTTACCACTTTTTATTTCTCTTTGACTACTTTTTCTTTCAATTTGATTGAAAAACTGCATATGGTTGAAGTCAAATGAGTAGTGTCAGTGTTTACCTTAAATATATTTTTTCCAGACACATTTACGATTTTTAATTTATTCATTTTCAAAAATTGCTAAGGAAATTCTTAGAAACATGTATTAGAATCTATCATGCATAGTACTTCTTGTTATTCTGGGATGGAAATAATTTGGCTTTTTCCTTCCTCAACTGTCTCCAACTACACAGAAATGGAATTTTTATTGTTGAGATTTGCTCAATTTTAATCATTCTCATTAGCAAAGCTGCCTTTGCCACCAAGAGTTACGCCACCAATTTTGCTTGAAGACTCTAGCAAGCCCTCTAAATTTTTCCATATTTTACCTAGGGAGACTCTGTAGTTTCTTATTGTGTAAGTCCACAAACTTCTGTAATAAGTTTCCTAACTTCTTACTCTTGGCTCTGCTGAAATAAAAAATGTTAGTTACAGAATTACTTAACTGTTTATGTAGTTGAACTAGTCTGTGATTACTAAACTCTTCTGTAGTTTATTTCCCTTATAAATCACATTTCCCCCAAAAAAAGTTAATAGTAACCTATTTTTCTTCATGATATATTTCTAAATAAAAGAAATCTATCATCTGTCCTGCTCAGGCATAGTTGCTTTCGACAGTAGTATTTCCTCTCCCAACTGTCTGTAGTTGCTACCTTTATTACACAGGCCTCAGTAATATTTATCTTGCCAGTAACATTATTTTCTTCATATTAATGTCCTGTTCTGAGAGTTTATAGTAGACCTATTCCATTATAATCAACCAACCAACCAACCAAAAAACCAATCAAAAAAAACCAAGAAAAAAAATATCAACTTTCCACTCTAACAAATTATTTTAACCAGAAGAGATATTTCATGCTCAATTCTGATGTAATTAAAATTTGCATCAATAGCTTCCAGAAACTACATATCATCTTTAACTTTTTCTCTTTTCCTTATCTTACACCAGCAGTTCTAGCTTTCATTTTACTTTTAGAATTCTTTGCGTTAATGTAAAGACATGTTAGTTATTTTCTTGAGTTCATCCAATTTCCTACCTGAATTAGCCAATCTTCTGTTTTATATCCCCGACTTCTGCACTTGACGCTCTCATGAGTGTTCACTTTCTCCTAGACTACTATTCTTCATTTTCTGTCCCTTTTTTTTTACTACTCCAATTATCAATTTTTCTCTTCTTTATTAAATGCAAGTAGACTGGTTATCTGAGGTGCTCCAATTTAAAAAAAACAAAAACTTCAGGGACAAGCTTTGATCTTAGATACCTGGACTTACTTGCATGCTTAGACTCCATCCATTGAGAAGACTCTTTTTGTGCAAATACCTCCCCGAAGCTGGACATCTCTCCTAAATCTTCTGTTCAGCCTCATTATGTAGATCTGAATTTGCAAAGAACTGCTGCCTGCAGGCTCCACTTCTAAAGGGTTTATAATCCCAAATACCAATTTTAATACTCATAGTGAGTTTTTCCTGTCTTGCTTAAAAGCCCTGAAACTCCATTTGTGGTCAGATTCCTGCTATGGGGACTGTTGGTTTAGTAACACTTTTTTCTTCAATGACTTCCCATTTGAATGAATTTTGCCCATGTCTACTATTTATTCATGGTTTTCAGTGGAAATCAGGAAGTTGTTTGGCTGCACATGAAGAGCAGTCAATAGTTTTTTTTATTTTAATCCTTTTCAGTCCACAGTCAGTATTGCAAATCTTTATTGTGTCTGAATCTGCTCAGTGGGCAAGCCTCTTGATTCTTAATTTCTAACCACAAAGACCCAACCGTTTGATGTCTTAGTAAACATGAGACTCTCTCCCATCCGTTCTATTCCTTTCTAAGGATAATTCTGCCTTCTAGACATCCTTATGTTTCCTATGTATCATCCTTTAATTTCTTTTTATCTGGTTCATGATAGTATCTTCTCTTCCTCATATTTTACTACTGAGATGAGCTTTCCCTCTTTTCTATGCCACCCCCTCTTATTTTGGCAGAAATAAGGACACATTACTGTTACTGATCTGCAAAGGTATTTTGCATTTTCCAGCAAATTCCCAGTCCTTCTGAATGGTGCTAATTTAAAAAAAAAACAACAACCCTATCTCCGTTACTATTGGCTTAATCACTTTTCTGTGTATGTTTTAAATAAGCATTTTAATTTTTTAGTCTTTCAATTCCCATGTCTTTCACATAATGTTAATCACATTGGCTGTTTTAAAATCCCAACTAATAAAGTACTGATTTACATTCTACTAATTAATTAAAGGTTTTGAGTAAGTAGCATCAAAACTATTTCATTTACCCAAAAATTGGGCTTGATCTTTTCATTTTTATTTCATTATTTCTATTGGCCTACAAGAATAATATTAAAAATAAAGGGTTTATTCAGACATTTTTTCTCTAAACTACTAGAAAAATTCAAGTGCCATTACATATTCATATAAAGGATCTGAGTTTTATATTTTATCTATTTATTTAAACTACTTTGTTAGAAGAAGTTACATTCTCAAGACTGTGACACTGATTAATTTAGAAGTGTTTTTTAGTGGGAAAAGCCATAAAACTACTCAATCATTAATTTTTCACTTAAGAAAAGTAGTTGCTGCAGCTATGCAGAAGCTAAGGCTATTTGCATGTGGTCATAAAGACCTATTTTATGCTTTAGTATTTCATTCCTTTATGGAATAGTACTTTGTTTCTTTAACAGATTAACATCATGCCATTACAAGGGAAAACGTAATCAGTAATGTAATGGAAGATTATTTCCCCATTATTTAGATACATTTGTGTTAACTCTTTAACATGTAAGTGTAAGTTCTAACATTGAAAATATGTTGTATCTTAAAAAACTCTAGATTTTAGTAGTTGTTTTTTCAGTTTTGTGAATTACAATGAATCATACTCAGTATTAATTTTTTTTTAATTATGTTGTCTTTCATTGTGTTAATTATGATATGTAAATTTTAGACTAAGTTCAAATTTGCAATGGGGCCTTCATCTAATTTGGACTAGAAAAATCAATAATTCCTTCAATTATCAAACTAGCTCACTCATGAAAATCAGCAGCTTTTTTTTTTTTTTTTTGTTAAGTTTGGTTTTAGGGGGTTGGTTGGTTGGTTGGTTGGTTGGTTGGTTTTGCTATATCAAATGCAAAAATACATATTGGTATATCACAATTACTTCACAGACAGGATTTACCCAACAGTGTGTAAGCCATCCCAACATTATTATCCCACACAGGTGGGATATGATAGGTTTGTTTGTGGATACCTGTTCTGTCCAGCAGCTGAAAAGAAGGCAAAACCTTAAATTTATCCATATTCCTAATTGTGAGACAGCTGAAAAAAATCCATTCCTCACCCAGGCATTTTACATAGGTACAGACTGAGATCCCAACTCCTTAAATTGTTCTCATTACGACAGAAATATCTAGACATGAGCTTGCGATTCAAGCTAACTAAAGTTGTACACTTTGAGTAAATGCATATTATTAGAATTTGTGATGAGGAAAGGTTTTAAAATGACAGAGTGTTTGAATGACAGTTTACTGCTAGGCTATGTAAAAATGCTGGTTTGAAAATAACAGGCTTTAGAAAAACTGACTTTGGATTCTAGATACTATTTTGCATCCTCTGTATTACAATAATATGATTATTAGATAAAAACTATTATGATTCAATTTGGGCATAAAACTTCCTCAAAATATGTTTTTCTCAATATACATTTACAAATGCTGGAAATCTTTAACTCTTATTTGCCTGAAAATAAAAGAAAAACTATTTTCTGTACACAGAAATCAAAATAGGCAATATTTGCACTGATGATATTGTAGGGTGTTTTCTTTACAGAGTACACTAGTTTGATTTCCCTTTACTGCCAGACAAATGATATCCCAAAGAATTTATATTGTTTTGGTGAGACTTTTCTTTGAAATGATAACTAGACTTTGAAGAGTCATTTTAACAATAGAGTTTAAACTTTCAAAATGAGAGACATTCAGCTATACAGGGCTTGTGACTCAAAAGCAAACCTTAAATGCAATTTTCAGAGGTGATAGTGAAATTTGTAGGGCCTGGGGTGCCAGACCAGAGTTTGGAGTCTGTGGAGACTTTGATGGGTTATTTTTTCTTCCCAGGGCTGTTGCTTTAGCCTGGACACTACTCTGTACCTGAGAGCAGTATGGGGCATTCTACTATGGAACTGACATCACAAAATAATGAGTAGAAAATTAGCTTAATTCTCTGTACATGTGCTTTTCTTGTCATAGTGTCTGGTTTACGCTGTTCAGGGCTAGGACAGCTGGGGTTGATCCTGTTCTTATTGAGGTCAATGGTAAAATTGCCATGGTAAGTAACAATTAGAGTTTCCCAATCCTTGACAACGTTAAAGTACACATGAACAAAAGCTTTATTTGCTGCAGGTAGGAACTGGCAAGAAATAACTCCCCAGAGTAAGAGAAGTAGGCAGGAATGTGCACCACAGCCATGTGTGCCTCGGGGCAGACAGACACAGTACTTGTAAGCTCTGCTGCTTTGTGCACCAGACTTGCTTTAAGCCAAAAGCTGTCAGGAAGTCAGTGCATGGAACCAACATTTCAAATGGTAACTGATTGAGAAAGTTTGGCATGGGTGATGTCTGTGTTAGGTGAAGTACGTGATTAAAAAGACAGAAAGCTTTCCTTATATTTACACATTTTGTTCACAAAAATGCTATGTCCAAAGTAATGAATCTCTTGCAAATATGTACAAAGAGGCAATTAATGCGGGATGCATTACATGAAAGCACCAGTTAGAAAGCTGATTTTCCTCCTCTCTTATCTTTAAAAAGCAATGGTCCTACTTGAACATGACAAATGAGGCCAAGACCCTGCAAAACAAGCCTTGTCTACTTCATAGTGCTGATATCATTGTTTAATCAATGAAAAGGATGGATTTTGTTTTAAAAAGTGAGAATATATTACTGATTTCCTAAGGGATCCCAGTGAAAAAACATGCATATAATATTATTTTACCTGTAAAAGTAAAAAGAATACAAACAATTAAACTTTAGTTCTAAATTATGAGAAATGCTTATTCATATTGGGGGCAGAGAGTTACAAACATGTTTACTCAATAGAACTGATAAATTCTACTAAATTCAACTGAGTATTTTTCCAGCTGTTTTACAGAGGATTATGTATTTACAAAAGCTTTTCATAAATCTGTCAAAATCTGGAAAAAAGTTAATAGAGAACAGAGTGTCTTGCTAAACAAATAAGCTCATTTATATGCCAGAAGGTGGGAGGATGAGGTTTGGTACATCCTTCATGGTGGCAAGCTTGAGTGTTGTGCAATTTTGGCAGCCAGATTCATATACACATAAGGAGCATGGTGCTTGCTGGGGGATTAGCACAAATCATGGATTTGGAGGAACAGCAGCACCACGAGTTCAGTTCAGCATTTAGTGAAAGAGCTAAGAGTGGACTGTGATAAATAAGGCTATTTAGTTTAGCAAGTACAGTTCTTCAAATATATATTTATGTGTTTGCACATTTGTGTAAGTGTAAGGTGCCATGCTTTAGCTTTTATTCATCAATGGAAATTACATTCGGGGATTTTAGAAAACTGAGAATTGTTAAAAATGTAAAGATAAAACCTTAAAAATCTTAGATCATTTAAAACAGTCATTATTTCAGCCTAATTACTTTCTGCACCAGTAGAATATTTATGTATTTGAAAATTTAACCTTGTATTTCAAAGAGCAAATTGTCTGTTGTAGAAATTCATTAGGCCAGCTCTCTTGTTCATGTGGTTTGAATTTGGCTAGTTGCAGTACATACTTGAGGGATTGGCATTAAAAAATAAAATGGGGTTTGAGGAGGGAAAGGTGATTTCAGCCATTTTAGCTTTGCATATTTAGAAAGCATATAAAAAAATAGGAAGACAAACAGATATTCTTGTTTTCTCTTTGTAGTAATTTAGCAGAATTTATGTTTGGTTTCTTTAGAATTTTCTCTCTCATATCTGAGATAAAACACTGTAATCTCTACTATATTGTCTCCTTAGATGTGAGAAATAGAAGGATTATGAATCACAAAATTCCTGCATACAGAATCTACTAAGTCCCTTGGAAAAATTTTGTAAATAATTTGGATACACCGCTGTGCAACTCCAACTGAAATAGCTTTTGTTCTAGGAAGAAAAAAGAGAGAGTTCTGAGTACCTCACACCAGCCAAAGGAGGATAGCTGTTTTGTGCAGCATGCCTGCTGGGAAAGTTAGCTATAGTTTTTACACAGATTAGCAGGTAAAGCGAAAAATAGAAGGAAAGTGTTGTTACGATATGCTTCTATATAAACTAAAATACCTGTGGTTCATATTCAAGTTCATTGAAAACAAATGAGCTGGTAAACATGTAGTGCTTTAACTTAGCAAACAAACTTTGTTTTATGATGGGGGAAGAAAGAGTATGGCTGTACATTTGTGGTACTTGGATAGTGATTGTATTGTCATTATATCATTCGTTTCTTCATTGCAAGTCTGGCAGGAATAAGATCAATCATCCTACAAATGGTGGACTAACATGAAAACAGTTTCAAAATGTAACTCTTTTTGACCAACAGGTGTTCTTATCAGGCAGTACTTATAAAAGTATACATCTTTTTACTGGAACTGACATATATTCTCTCTCTGTAAGAATGCATACATAAACTGTTCACCTATATGTACACCTGTACATAGACATTTTTAGATATATATACACGTGGATATCTGTGTGTGAGTGTGTGTGTATGTATACATACATACATTAACCTGTGGATAAATCATATATTAGAGAGAGAGAGAATGAGAGAAAGGGGGTGAGGGAGGGCGGGAGAGACAGATGCATATCCATAGGTCAGGTCCACCAACTCCCACAACTCAGCACTGCTTGCTTGCGAAGAGTGGGGCCGACAAGCTGCTGTTCCTAAGCACAGCATGGATTTGCTTCAGGAACTGTGTGCTGACATTCAGTGGTGACAGGAGACCAGTCAGGCCTGCCCGTGGGAGCAGTGGAGAGAGTTAGTCCAAGGGTGGCATCAAATCTGGAACTCTGTGTCTTCTGGATGAGCACCTTTCCATCCATTACTACAGCGATCCTGGACAGACAGTGCCTCCAAATAGGGGCATCAGGATAAAGTAGTTCATGGCAGAAATGCTATATGCTTGCCATATCTGTGTGAGTGTATTCTCATGTAAATTACAGGTTAAAGGAGGGTGATGGTAAAACAGCATGTGGAAAATCTACTTAATTGATATATTTGCTTATTTTATTTGACTGGCTTAATTCAGCAGCTAATGCCAGTTTCTGGACCGTATATTGGATGACATTATGTCTGTTACATATAATCAAAAGAATGATATCCTGCCAGCTTCTCAGTTGTAAGCCATAAAATTTGTCCTCTGGCTACACAAATCCCAAATTTAAAATGTTGCCATAACTTGCAAATATGCAAAAATGATTTACTTTCTGCATCTTGTTAGCCTAAATATAAACTGTACCATTTACTGTTCATTATCCAGTTACTTCTTTTCCCAAGGAGTAGAAGAAAGTCATTCTGAAAGCCACTGGGGATGAGGATCAGTGCCAAATGAAATCTGAAATAAAATCATCTGAAACAAGCAGCAGTTGTACATTCCTCTGTCATGTTTTGGTATATAGATTATAATCCTTTCCCTTAGGATACAACCCTGTTCTCCTGACAATAGGTATTTGCTTCTGGCTATGATTTTTAAAATCATAGGTAAGTAAGTTACTTCAAAGCATGATTTTTATCAGTCTGAAATGGAGCCACGGTTTTGAATTACAGATATACTTTCTAATTGCTTTCCTTTCACCTTAGTGACAGATACTCAGATTCCCTAGTATATGGACACAGACTACTTTTTATCTTTTTACCATTTATACCTATGAGAAAGTATGTCCTGGTGGGTTTTTTTGTTGTTGTTTTCATACTCCACGTTTCTTGCTTTATTATCTGAGAAGCAGAGTTTTTAGGTGATATATCATTTTAGATGATATCGTACAGAATACGCCAACTCACCCCATCAGACAAAATATACTTTTTTGTCACATCTCAGATATAACAGTGGTAACAGTAAAGTGAAAATATTACTCAACTCCTTTTTTTAAATGACTGAATTGTCCAATAAGCTAAAAGCAGTTGCATATATGATTAATAATGGGCGCAAGTTTCTGACAACAGAAACTTCTGAATTTGCTTCTGTTGCAACCATTAATTTCAATATTAATTCAGCATTCAGGGTATGGGGAGTAGGAAACATTTTATATGTCGACTTGAATATACTATGTTTTCTTATTATATCATTCAATTGGTTTTCTTTCTCTCTTATTTTGAAGTTGACCACTGAGTTATGAAATGGAAAAATATACTGCAAATGCATGCTGAAAAAGTGGACAATGAGGGACTGTCTTGGGGCTACAGCTCTCTGGGATGAACAAAGCAATCCACAACATGATGGGCAAACCTTGGAAACATAGACTCTAAGCAAAGGATTTTGTCCCTGATAATTTCACATTTATTCTACAATAAAGCAATTAGTACTCAGAGCCTAGTTTTATTCTCTTCTGTGAGTGACAATATTGGGGGATAGAAAAGCACCGACCAAGTGGATACATCATCCTGTGGACAGATGTAAGATAACCAGAAAGAAGGTCCAGAATTTAATTTTCAGCTGCCAGGTTCAAGATCCTTAGCAAGGGTTCTGGCAGGATACACCCATTCTGCAGTGCCATGATAGCAAGTACAAAGTTCCCTTTCTGGTACCAAGGGAAGCAGTCACCTTCCTTGGTACCAGAAAGTTTTCTCTTTTCTCACCACTGGCTCATAGCATGTCTTTAGTGATCAGTTTATGGTGGGAAAATTCACAAGTTCTTTGTGTTTCGGTTGTTTTTTTTTTCTTTTTCTGCTTTAATATCTTGTTGGGAATATTTCATCATGTTCAAAACTCTGGGCAACATCACATGTTACTCTGCATGTCTTAGCCTGGCTGAAAGAGCTTTTTGTCTGCATTTTTTCCCTCCCAGCTAAGGGAAATTGCCATTCCCCCTCTTTTCCATAACTGAAGGTTTGTTTATGCTTGGCTGGTGCAGTGCATTTTGGTAGCAAGAGTAAACTGGTTTCTTATACTGCTCCATTAGTACTGGTAGAAAACCAGATGGATGTGTATTCCTCCTGTCTCATCCTCCTCTCTTTCCTTCTTTTTTCTCTGCTTATTACACAATTTGTTTTCCAAAGACCTATCTTAATGTTCAGCCTCTGATGTTCAAATCAAAATAAGTACTTACAGCACTTTCTGCTAACTGCAGGATACTAAATGTGTATTGAGAAACGATAACCAAAATGTTACTAGAATAAAATTCGCCAGTTTAAGAGGCTTGTAGAGAGGGGGAGATCTGTGGTCTAGAAATAAAACAAAACCATGTCATCCTGAATTTTTCACACTGGTTTGACAGTATAGAAATTCTGCTTTTTAAATTCCACTTTTAAAATGCTGTGGAGGAGCAGCACCCTCGTTCCTCGTGACTCTGATTTGCCTTCTGCACGGCAATTCACGGCACCACGGCTTCGGGTGTGATCGCCAGCCAGCCCACAGTCACCCATGGCACGGTCCCTGCAGGCAAACTGGCCAAGGGCAAGTGGGGCAACTGCTGTGACTCACCTGCCTCCAGCAGGGAGTTTGCCACTGCGGTCTGCTCCTCTGTTTGCACACGTGTCCGTACACACTCTCGGGCATGCCCTCCTTTTCTTACTCAGACAGATTTCCCTACCAAGGTGATGATAGTAAATATGAAAAGCAAACCTCAATACACAGCCTGAAATGTGCCACTTCTAGCCCGTTTACAACATGCCAGTACTCACTCTGAGTAGTATTGCTTTGTAGTGAAACAATTGAAGTATAACCTGAGAAGATAATCAAGAAATAACGCAGGTTTTTTCTTTAGCTTTCCTTGACATATTTTCTTTACAAGACTCCATTCAGCTTTAATTAAGTTTTGATTTGAGGTCCTGAACCTGAAACAATGCATTTTTATTTTCCTTGTAATATAAACTTTACCTTGCAGGTAAAAAAAGTGAAGTCATGGAGCTATAATCACCAGATCATAGAATGAAAGGATACACGGGCTGAAAAATAAAATCTTTGAATTAATCATCATTTTATGAGTTTCATGTACATGTGAAATATCAAATTAATATGGCCTTGTTCTATTCTTATTAGGTGTTAGAAGAGTAGTAAGTGAGAAAATGTAAGTCATGTTCAGTGTAAGAGCTCTTCAAACTAGGAGGATGTTGGAAAGTGATTAAGGGCTAGGCCCAGAAAGCTTCACCAGCTTTAATAGTTTAAATTAACATAAGCCGTCGGTTTGGAGGGTTTAACCTGAAGATGAATAAAATTCTACATCAAGCAAAACACCCTTTTAAACTGAAATATCTTGTCTTCAAAGCTACTTTTCTATCTCTGATATGAGCACTATAATTTCTAATCTTTCCTTTCAGTGTAGGATTACAAAGCCTATACTACTGCTCATTATCCAATTCTGTGCGAGAGAGGCAATAGAAACAAGTGAACTAATCAGTCAAAGGTAGATGCAGTTACAGATCTGAAAGATCACAGAGCATGAAAAATTCCTAATAAGGAACACACTTTCTAGTATATTAAACAAATCATTATCAAATCATTATCATTTATACTATATATGCATGTCAAGCATTTTAAAGACAATGTCCAAATTGTAAACTAATAGTGATCATGAAATGTGTTAAGCATTTCTACAGAGTTTTATTTTTTTGAGTCACAACAATATTAACTTCTTTCATTGTTCCAACCAAGCAAATGTGAGTTTTCAACAATCACAGAGTAGTTCAGTCTAGGTATGAGAATCAGAGCTAAAGGTTTCATCTATTCTAAATTCCTCTACTGAAAATGCAAATAAGGAAGTATGTCACTGCACATGGTAAGAAACTCAAAATAATTTTGTTGTTTTTCTACTACAGGTGTTATAGATGGCTTTGCCAAGTAATTTCTAGAACATTTGCTGTCCCATTAGCATCCTATTGCTAAAACAAAAAACATGAACAGATACTGATCATGCCAAAAAATAAAAAGCCAAACTACTAAATAGTTACTTGAAGGGGTGCAGAAATGTGAAAATCAACACCAGTTTCAGAGAATAGCCTGACACATTCCAAATAATCTATTTTTCAGTTGTGCAGCTGAGACTTATGTGCTTTAATAACTACTGCAAGAAAGGCAGAGAGAAATTCTGATTTGAGATCAACTCATTTTTAGAACTCTGCTCCATGAGGTAAAAATTGGTAAGAGAAAGAAACGCAAAGAGAACAATCCAAACATATATTTTTAGACAGTATTACTTCTTCAGTGTAATTTTGATTTCATGTTACAAACCCTAGGTCTGAGACAGCTATTTTGTCAGAAACAAGGACACGAACTTAACTTCATGGTCTTTCACTCTGTTGCTCATGAACTTAGCTTCAGATCCACCATCCATATTTCTCTGTCAGTGCAGCAGCTTGCTAGAGCTTCTTTTTTAAGAGGAAGGTAGACATTGTGGAACAAGGTAAGTGTTTGGAAAAAAGTGACAAGTTCACAGAAACAGAGTGAAACTCAGTAATGCAGTGTTTTATCTGGTCAGCTGTAGAGATCAAGAATCTTGCTGACAGGTTAACGAGGCCTATGTTAATATGCATGTATGACTGCAAGCTAATTTTTTAACTGTTAAAGCTATTCCACAGTTGAATGAAGACAAATATTCATCTATCGCATATTTTTTCCTCTGTGAAGGGAAGCAACTATGCTGGTGCTAACTTTAACAGTTAAACTCATCCTCGTCTTCATTCACTCCTCCAGTCTCATTTGGCTTCCTTATGTGGCTGACAAAACTTACTCTGATGTGAACATTAGAGTAATCTTAGACACATTTTGAGTCAGAGTTTAGTATTGTGTTGATCAGTACAAGAATATTATGCTTTTATTTGCTTTTTGTTTGTGTTTTGTTATTTGAGTAATTGCTTTGTTAAAGACAATTTGAAATCCTCAGTTTTCAGACTTGTTTGAAGATATTTGCCTTCTAATTACAAACTGGAGATACATTAGACTGAGGAAAAAACAATCCATTCTCCCTCCTTTTAATGACTAAAACCCTGGCTAGCACATTTCTTTCGACAAGGTAATTTCCATTCCAAATAAGAAAAGCCAGCAACATCTCTGGCCACATTAACATATAAATCCCAAGCAAACATCAGGATGTGAAAAATCAGTGCCTTTTAAAGCAGATTTCTTCAGTGTAGCCCATGCCCCTTGACTTTCTTCTTTGCTAAATCATGAGGCACTGTACACTCTGCTCTGTGCTGTTCACTTGCTCAGGGGACCCTGGGTAGCTGGGAGGCAGCACCATAGCTCCAAACGCCTCCCTGACCTCTTTCAAGATGCTACCGATCAGGTCCATCCGGACCATGAGAGTGCAAAAGTACTGAATCTTGCAAAGTCCAGGACAATATCTGTATTGGCATCTGAAGAAAGCTAACCTCTATTTCCCCTTCTTTGTTCAGAGCCATTACTACAAAGGGCAGTCAACACAATCCACACATTTGCTCAGCAGCCCTGCTGTCCTTTTATCAGTGCTTTTCAGTTCACAGCTTCCTCCAGAACTCGCTGCAAAGGTGGCCTGTGCATAAATTGGAATGGAAATTTGGGGACACCTGGTGAGGAAGGGACCATGGTAAAGCAGTGTGCTTTTCCACAGAGCAGCATGAACACAAATTGTAGGACATTTTATAAAATGGCAGCAGATGTTTATCTTGATGCCACAGACTAAGGTGATTTTTTTCCCCTAACCATATAAAATTAATATTAATCCCCAGAATGTGACATCAAATGGTACAAATTAATATGACCTTCTACACAGAGTTGAAGAAAAAGGACTGTCTTTGAAAGTATTCATGCAAAGAGAAGATGGGTTATTTTACTGCCAGTATCATGCAAGCTCTTGTCCCGTTAAAATATTTTTATTACTACTAATTACTTATGTTCTAAGGGGAAAACAATGGTTTCTCTGTTCATTCTTAGACATTTCACACTGCCAGAGTGCACATGAGCCAGCTTGTACTTCTTAAACCAAGTAAGTGCAAGTTGTAGTCTTAATGATATTTAAGGTGCAAGACAGTGAAGATTTGACCAGTTCTATGTGTTTTGCCCTGTAAGAAATTGCCCTATAACATTTGAAATTTGTTATTTATACATTTCATGTAGTCATAATAACAGATTTATATTCTTCTACATATTTTAGATCTTTTTCAATAGGCTAATAAAGCTAGATTTAGAGGTGTTTAACTTTCTCCACAAGGACCTAGGAATTTCTGAGATCAGTTTCATTTGGTTAAAGTGATAATAGAATTTCCATTTTGAAACTAGGTGTGCAGCTTTCAATTAGAGAAAACTGAGATTAGGGGCAAAGACAAAAGCTAGAATGCTTGCACACTCCTCTCTTTCTACTATCTGTGTTCTTGAAGGTCAGACCTTCCTCTCAGTCCCTCAGTGGTTTTTTGTTGAATGTTAGTGACTTTCTCAGTGACACAACCTCTGCTCTTGTCCCTGGAAGCACAAACTGGCAAGGCTGAAGTCTGTCTGTCCTTGCAGCCCACTGCACTCTCTGTAGTTTCTAAGTGAGCCTGAGCAGCTCTCACTGTTGCTTTTCCCCCTCTGTAGTTTCCATAGGAAAGATGCAACATCCCTCCAGACATTCCACTTGATCTCATCTTGTATAAGTAAGGCCTCTTCAAACCAAGACAGAGCAGCCAAAGTTCTGCCTTATTATTGTTATCATTATCATTATCATTATCACTATCATTATCATTATCATTATTATTACCTGTATTTACTGGTAATTTTTACTTTGTTGTGACTTAAAAATAAGTGTTGGTCTCATTGTGCTAAACACTGCACGAACATAACTGATGAGAAAATGTGTGTCCCTAAATGCTTTCAGTCTGAAGGACAGGACATAAAGAGCAGATGAAACAATCAAATCAACTGGACAAAACTGAGAGAAGACATGCCAAAAAAATTTAAATCCACAGTTTAATACATTCTGCATCACAGCCACAATTTTCCCATCTGTTTCTGGCTGATAACAGACTGAGAGGTACCATTTCCCTTGTTACTGCTTAATTTAGTAAAAAGCTATTTTAGTTTAAAAGATGCCTGTCTGTGGGGCATTAGTGGAATGAATACAAGTGAATACAATGCTTAAGAGGTTTTGGCCTCCCAATTATTCCAAAGGAAAATAAATGCTGTAAGCATCAAAGTGATTCTTTGCTGTCCTGTGCTGTCAACAGAACTGGTAGTTCTAATAACAGGCAAATCAAAGAAACAAGTACTTCTCAGTCTTTCAGCCTTTCTGTGTGTAATCCACCAAAGTCAAGAGTTGTACAGGATTGGATTCAGCCATAAGAGGTTGAAAATTAAAGTTTCAATTCAGGAAATGGATGTAAGTAAACCAAATCAAAGTGTGAAGAAGGGAGAGGTTCCTTTTTCCTGTAACTTTTCAGATGGAGGAAAAAGTCTTTTAGAAGGTACCATCCAGCAAAAGTAAATCTAAGCAACTTTTGCTTAAAATAGATAGATACATATTATATTCAAAACCCTTTTTTAAATCTTTTAATATCTTCCCACAATTTTTGCATCAGCAGAAGCCAGCAACTTATGACCATTGTAATTATGATTCACAATAATAGTGTTGTCTTATAGAATTTTGTCAAAATTTTCAAAGGATAGGAAGCTAGTAGAAAAATTAAAGGCATTATTTCTATATTTATTAACCTTAGAAAAAAGACGGATTTTGATATGGTAACAACATCTATACAATTTTCCTTTTAAGATAAATCTCAAATTTTAGGTTTATATGCCAATGAAAGAGATGGGATGTGGAGAATTTATTTGTGTCTTGTTTAGCTTCATAAGCAATATTTAAAGCTTCAGTTGTATTTATCAAACTGATTCTTCATTGATTTTTCCTTCTGCCATGCAGGTTATTGACTTATTTGTTCTACTGAAAATTGTGTGTCAGCTGTTCGATTCAGCCACCTGACTTTTCAAAAACTTAATTAGGAAGTAAACCTTTCATCCTGGGTTTCATCCATGTGAGAACTTCTGGCAGAGGCAGAGGTACATCTGGGGCAAGTGCTGTTTGCTACGTGAGCCTGTGTCCAAGTCCGGGTGCACTGTGTCCCTGTGCTGCAACTGAAATTCTTCCTTTCCCTCAACCAGCTCATGTAAAGGTAATTCAAGCTCCTCTGTCTCACATTGTGATCCATAACATGATAATTATAATATATTGCACTATATGTAGGTATAATAATTTATCTACCTCTCAGAGGACTAGGTTGCTTTTGTGGTCCTTTCATAGGTAAGAGGGAAAATGTATAATCCCATCTAGTAATGAATTTAAAAGCAAACAAATTTTCTGGCTCATTTTGAAGTGTCCTCACTTTTTCTTTTCTTTCTTTGATCTGATCAATAGTCTTCGATTTGCCAGTCAGGCCACTTCCCGCTTGGCTGCTAATTTAGAAACTTCTAGAAATAGAACTTTTCACCTTCACTTTTCTATTTAACACATTCCAAGGATCACTTCTCAGGTAACATGAAAGATAATTTCTTCCTCATCACAAGAGAAAACAAAATTATTTTGAAACAAAAATTTATTTTGAAACAAAAAATTATTTTGAAAGTTTGGAAGCTGGCTGCAATTTTTGACTGGCAATCTTTCTTTCTCTTTGATGGTTGGTTTGAGGAGTTTTTTTCCTTTTTTTTTTTTTTTTTTTTTTTTCTCTTGGAAGCCCCAAAACTGATTATAGGTCAAGCTGTTGAGACAAAGTGATTTTGAAAGATTAATTTGATGACTTATTATTTCTTTAGTATCCTATAACTAACCTGTGTTGTTAAAGAATGCTAAAGAAATCTAAGACATAGATTACCCAACAATATACTGAATTCCATAAACTACACCCACAGGAGAGATATGAAGAAATTATGCTCTTTTCTTTATCTAATTTAAATTTTGGTTTTGAGTATAGGCAGAGTGAAGATTTGTGTAGTTCATAAATAATCACAATCTTCAGTACTAATTTTTTACAAGATTTTGCTCCCACTACCAGAAAAACAGGATAGAAATCATAAGGTAAATAACTATCAGAACATCTGGCAAAAAAGCATCTGTTAGAATGTTGTGAGAAGACAAATAGTAAAAGATGTAAAAGTGAGAGAAGGAAAGGAAAATCAGGAATTGAAAAAGTGAACTAAAACACTAAGAGAAGGAAATAATGGTACAAGAATAAACTTGTCTGTAATTTCTTCTCAGTCTTGGCTTACATTTTTGAGGCAGACAGAGGCTGCTTTTAAATACTGTTTAAAACCTAATCATTTAAATATCTCAGATGATGGTCTCAGCAGAAAATAAGATTATCATATACCATTTCACACATCAGCTACTAATTTCCAATTCAATATAGATCTTCTAGTTTGGAATGATTCACTAATCTTAAAGGACCTTAAGCAGAGATTCACATTCAATTAAACAAGCATATAATTAAATTCCGGTTCCTGTTTTCTTTTACATGTGCTATTAACCTGTCCTTACATTTTAGTAGAATTGACTGTGTTACTAAATGTCTTTTCTTTTGTTGGTAAAATATAAAGGTACCCATATATTACTTTTTCCTATATGTATTTTCTTGAGGAATAAGGGAAATTACATTTTAGTGAGAAATTCATTGTGAATTGGTCAACATTTGCATTTATACTTCTCCTGTCTTTTTCTGCTATATGCTTATAGGGAACTTGTTTTTTGTTATAATTCAGAAGTCATTTAATTCTATAAAGCGCATCATACTTTAAAGACAACAAAATGAGAATATGTAGTTACACAGTTTATCCAAACTGTAAGTAGAAGGAAGTCTGATGAGTTGTTTTAAATATATTACATTTTCTGTCAAGGCAAAGAAATATGAATTTTTGTTTGGTATTAAATTATTTTGACCTTACTGGAATCTGTCTTCCTACTAATAATTGTAATCCTTTTAAATTACAAGACATTATTGCATATGGTAAATAATGGCCTTTTCACAGAAATTTATACTAAAGTTTACAGCACCTAATTGTGAGGCAAAATTAATAGCTGTAACCAGTAGCAATATTTCAGCCTCTTGTCAGCTTGTAGCTGATAAAATATTAATTCTTATGTCTATCACAGAGAACTGAGATTATTGAGCTGCTACACTTACCAGGTATTATCAGCTCCTAAATATTTAATAAAAAATGATGTAGCAAATCACTGCTCTTAGGTGCTGTTGTGGATTGTAGCTTTTTTGGGCATTGCATATCATCGTGTCCATTCTGCCCTTGGCTAGTAGCATCCTTACTGCTCCTAAAGAAGGCAAGAAGTTCCACACTAGGATATGTGCACTCTACAGCATGCTGCCACTTCACACCAAACCGTGGGTATGCCTGCATTGCTCAGGCAGCTGCTTTTGAATTGCCACAAAAGATAATCTAACGTATTACAGAAAGCTGAACTTGGTGGTGGTTTACCTTAAAATGTCAGGCTGTAATCTGCTGTGGTCTATATGGATCTAAACTGAAAAAAATTTAGGTTTGGATTCTTCACTGAGGATGGTGAGGCTCCGGAACAGGTTGCCCAGAGATATTGTGAATGCCCCATCACAGGAAGCATTCAAGGCCAGGTTGGATGGCTTTGATCAACCTGGTCTAGTGGAAGGTGCCCCTGCCCATGGCAGGGGGCTTGACAGCAGGTAATCTTTAAGGTCCCTTCCAAGCCAAACCATTCTATGGTTCAATGATTTCAGAAGCAGCTGAGCAGCCCCAGCAGCTGTCTGGTACCTGACAGGAGCAGAGAGAGGCAGGTCAGTCCCAAAGCTTCCAACACAGAAGACAAAGACCAGAAGCTGGGAGGATGTCTGCGACTGCCACACTCTTCTGTGGAAATAAACATTTCCTGTGTCCTTTCACCGTTCACTAGACAGCCACTTTTGGCTACTACTGGAGGGATGTTACCTACGCTTCTGTTGCCTACTCTTTCAGGTGTCATCACGGGACTGCCCCAATACATCTACTCCCACAAGGTACTGCAGGCATAGGGTTAATATTAAGCTTGACTCTTGGGAACTTAAAGCTGTAGGAAATCACTTTCTGTGACCTGAAGACCTTGATGTTTTAATTACAATCCTTCTAATTACTGCTCTCATTCTGACCGTAACATGAGTCACATGCCTCTCTTATAATTTAGTCTCTGCTAACTCTATTCTGCTTCTCTGCACACTGTCATTTCTGTGTGCTAACTTATGTGATGCCAGTGATTTCATACACTGATTAACTGAATTATTGAATGGAGACATCTTTTTTCCCGTTATTTTTCTTTTTACTCAAGCCTGCAGCCAAGACAAAGAAAGGCTGCTGTGTTCCGTGAACCACACAGATGGTACACATGGTGGTCTCTGAAATGATATTCAAGTACAATTGAATTCTTGAAGAATCTTTAAGCTCTTTCTCAATCAAGAAATATCTTTCAGATTAGGGAAATATGTTGCTGGGCTTTTTTTAAATTTTTCTTGTTATAGCCTAATTTCTAAAAGTGACCAATCTTCGCAAATTCTAGTAATTTTGGTAGTTTATTTTAAAGGATTGAAAATATTAGCATTTGTTGAGCATTTTTTCTGTGAAAATCGGGTCCCTTTGAAAATTTAAATCTATCTGTGTTATTTTTCTAACAGCTTCACATCTCAAGTCATGGGAAAAATAATCATCCCCTGGTTGGTGCTGTGTGAGGTAACCATTCTTTGGCAAAGAAAAGCTTAGGCATGCATAATTTTTCTACCCCAGATGAAATCAGCACATCTTCCTATCTGTTACAATGTGCCTCATTTTCCACATTTAGTCCCACATAACTATAGAGATCTCTATGTTGCAGATATCTGGATAGACCATTTTAAAGGCTGCATGTCTCTTTTTTGTAGGCTGACCCTATAGGGTGGGGTTTTTTTTGTTTTGTTTTGTTTTGTTTTGTTTGTAAAGACATACCTTGTATTTGATTATTGTAAAAGCACTAATTCTTGCAGAACTACCTTTCTCTTCTAGTTAATTACTCTGATTAGTCATTAAGTATTCAGAAGAGTATATATCCCTTGACAATCTGCATGTAATGTCAACCACATGTGACTTTGTTTCTGTCCTGAACTAAAGAAAATTGTCCATGCCTGTAGGTTTTTATCTGCTGGTACTACTGTATCTCTCCTCCACAGAAAGGCAGCATTTCAGCCATGATTAATGGCTTGTATACACATGATTTTGTTTTTGAATTCATCACTCTACAATGAAACCTGAATCTGAAGTGTTTTAAAGCCATCCTAAATACATACATACATACTACACATAGATAGATAGATGACAGATAACTCAAAGCAAAACAAAAAAACTCCAACCTTTTTGCTGAATCAAAAGTGTTTCTCACCTGCAAAAAAATTAATAATGCACAAATTCAAATCATCATTTACTGTATGTATATTTGCATGTTGCCATTTCCTGAAGAAACACTTATCTTTTCTATCAGCTCATGAGCCATCAGTCCTTTAAAAAGAAAGCCTCTTCTCTGTAAAATTCTGAATAATTGCATTCATATAAATATGGTTCCACCATTTTTTCTAGTTGCGATAATTCATTATATTAAAATATTGAAATAAATATTAAACTTTCTGTGTTACAAAGGAGACATTATTTGAAAGTATACACAGGACAGGATTTGAGGCCCAGAATCATCACAGCGCTCCAACTGCTTATTGCTATAGGAAATGATGGGAAGGAGATGGCATGCAGTAATGCATATGGAGTTTGACTTCCCTTTTGTTCTCTTCTTGTAGTATTGAATGAAGGTAAATCATACATGATAAATTACAATTTTAATCCCATTTTTAAATGAAAAACCTAGATTTATAGAAAATTAAAGTGATGTCCAAAATACCATGTAAATTTTCCAGCTTTTCTGCTACAGTAAAGTTTGAAAAGGTGACCAATGTGTGCTGAAAGGATAAAAAAAAGCTGAAAAGCAAATACTGACATACAAAATGGAAGATGCACTCTAAAATTAATTGTTTTTTGGGGGGGGCTGGTTATTTGTTTTCAAATAATTGGGACTTTTTATCATTTTTGCAATGAAACTATTTCTGTTTATGGGAATATAAACAGTCCTGATTTCTACCTGGACTGACATGAAGGAAAAGGTACATATATATGCAATATATACTATGTTCACATATGTTTTTAACATATCCATCTTATCATAAATATTGTATTGTATTTAATTTCAGATTTGTTTTTAGTTTTCAAACAAGCATGTTCCAAGATCTAACTTGTTTCCATCACCTTCCTGCCATAAAAAAATCTGACCCTAACAGAGCTTTCAGGAGCCTGTTCCTCCACTGTAGAACTAAACAGCTCCTTTGGTGTATCCTTCTGCTAAAATAATATACGAGCTCAAAATAAAGCTTTTATTACAGGTATATAAGTTCATAAAAATGGTGTAATCTCTGTATCACCCACAAAATGTTTATTCCTTTGTTATGTCTCCATGACTCATGCTGAATTGTGTATTACCCCTCAGTGAGTTCTATGGCAACTCCTTGGCACCTTGCAGAAAGAAGCGATTTAAAGATGCTTAAAATATTTTGAAATGTCTGCAGTTCTGATTTTCTTAATGTTTGTACCAAAATGGATGTCATTAACAAGCTATGAAGTGCAGTGACTTGGCAAGAAACAGGCCAGAATTCACCCTCAGTTACCTGTGTTAATAGATCTTTTGGTGTTTCCAGGGCTCTGTTCATGCATGTATGAACAAAAGCAGATACACATAATTGTTAAAACTGACAAGCTGTTCTGTTTTTCCTCTACATGTTTAAGGATCACCTAGGTTTTTCTTTACTCAGCAAGTTGGAATTGATTCACATGCACTTCAGTTTGGTTTGTGTAGAGGAATCCAGAAAAGCTAATTAGTTTTTCAAGAGATTGTTTGAATGCAGGTTCATGAGACTTCATCCAAATATTTCTTGGAGGTTTTCAGAACCACCAGGAAACTTCTTTTGTAGATTGACTAAAATTTTTAATGAAGGCTTGACACATATGAGGCTACTTGGTTAAACTGTTTCCAAGAGAATGCCACTGAATTCCTACAGGTATTTTATTCACTTTTAGTTAACGTTTGGAAAATGCACTCTAAAGGCTGTTGGTTAAGTGGTGCAGCGTTAGGGAGAGGGGAAGAGGATGGTGGGGAGGGGGTGTTGGTTTGTTTTGGTTTTTGATTTTCCATTGCTGATTTCCTTTTCAATATTGCTGAGAAGCAGTATTTATATTGTGAAGCAGTTCTGAGGCAAGTATTTTTAGATCTCCTAGAAAATTGCATATGAAGGCACACTTGGCTGAGTGCTACAGCATAGCTATCTGTTTTGCTTCAAGATAAATATGTATTTCATTTTGCCCTTTTTTCCCCTCAGAATTTGTTTGTCAAGGGTTCTCACATTTTACTTTTTTGTGTTTTGGTGCAAGAATAGGAACCAAGATAACAAGAATTAGGTTTTCCTAGCCCACTCACATATGGAAACTAAGAAGTCCAGGCCAGGGCAATGCTGTGCTGGCATGGACCAGTTCTCTGCTGGGGAATAGCAACATGCACTATGGAGGCAGGTTGCAACAGGCAGTTCAGTGATTTCAGAATTTGGTTTAACTTAGCCTGTCTGAATTCTTCCTCATAATCCTGGACTTGTTGAGTTGTATAATTATTGACTGCAGTGAGAACTTGTTCAGTGCCAGCATTTGTCACAGTAGCTGCATTTTCTCTTTGTTACTCTTTTCTTTCAGGAAGTGACCTAAATACAAAGTAATATTCATGTGCTACTCACTCACTTTTCATAGCAAATGTCTGCTGGCTTCCCAAAAATATTTACACAGATCTGTGGCCTAACATGTGGATTAAAGGTACAAAAGATAATTATGATTAATTACAATACATTATTGGTGCATGAAAATACATGTTCAGGTAAATTTGCCTGCCAAAATAATTGAATGCTTCTTCTGTTATGAATTTCTAATTGAACATAATTTTCAGCATCTTAATGTGTCTACAGCTCTTGACAAGTTGCAGCTATACTTGTATATATAACATAGAAAAGTATACTACTTTAAAACTATCTCAGCATTATGGTATAAATTTTATTCCATTGCTTGATGTCAAGACAGCAAGAAGCTGAACTTTTTTTATCCATAAATACTCTGAGTACCTTGAAAGATCTTATGGATAAATCTCTTTCACCATACTTCCTCTTAAAAAAGCTGTGTCTATCCAAATGCTAAAACAATTAAATGCAGAAAAAAAGCTAATCCTCTTGTTGCAAAAGTAAAAAATAATCTGTATTTTGTTGAGCTGGCAGAGAAGAACATCCAGCTTTGAGGGATAGCACAGTTCTCTGTTATATTGACAGTCCATTACAATCCCCATTCTATCACATTCTTTTCCTCTGCTCAGAAACATGATACAAATGTTATTGTCTCAAGCTGTGTTTATGACACAAGCTGTGGCAGAAAAGTTAGTTGTTTTAATTTTTGGAGGGAGGAGGGGGTGTCTTTTACAAAAATGTTAGCATTGATCCTTGAGCCATCACAGTTTAAACAGATTTTTCATCACATAATTTATTTCATTTGGGGAACTGTTATAACAATAGCAGAAAAAGCTTGGGTTTGGGGTGGTGGTTTTTTTGGAGGGTTTGTTTGTTTGTTTTTTGCTGTAGTGTATACAGATTTTAATGTTACAGTACATCTCTCATGTCCATTCCAGACATCACTGTATTCTGATGCATTGTGCAGGTATAAAATGATAAAGTTAAGAATATACTTTGAGTGCTTCTCCAGTAAGGTCACTTCAGTGAAGCACTATTTCCCTCACAGATTCAGTGGCTGGACTACTATTGAACTAGTACCCTGAAGCACTCACATACATTAGGTGAGAAAATATAAACTCTGTGGAGTTCACTGGAGGCAGAAGTCTTGCTAAGCTGGACACTCCCTTTTTACACTAAAATAATCTTTGTTGATGGCAGGAGCCTCTAGCCACTCGGGATCTCATTTGCCAGGAGAGAAGCACATGGTGACTATACCTACCTTGTAGCTGAGCAATCAAGATGTTAGAGGAGGCTTCTCACTTTCTTGGGAAGTGAGAGGCCTGGCTTGTAAATACTACAAAACCTACAAGTCAAGCTATGTCTCCCTCCAGCAGTAGAAATTATAGAACTTTTGTTTTACAGATGGCTTCCCCAAATTTTGTGGTTCTGTATTCTTTAGTAAGTACACTTAATGTCATTTAGAAGACTGCTGCTTTTAGGTATCAATAGTGTTATTTAATGTCTAAAGTGTTTGCATTTTTCAATAACATGATGAACTAAGAATGCATTTGCAGCATACACTGTGAATTATGCTATCACATATGTAGAGTATCTCTCTCTTTAGGGGACATCTATAATTCAAAGCTGCTTCCAGCCATTTGGGGTCATAAGTTGGGCATGAATTGTTTGTTCCCTTTTGAGTGTTTTGAGCACAGTATTTTTGTCATACTGGACTCTCTTAATTTTTTTCTTTATTTCCACTGCAACACCAAGAGTTAAACATTCTCAGACAGTGTGTCCACAGAAAAATATTATTCTTTAGCAAATTTTTTTTAAAGTGCTCTCCTAAGGCTGTCTTAATAATTCGTCTTCTGCAGTGTGGATATTCACATGATGTTCAACCTTCCTCTGAGAGACCACAATTTAATCTCTCTCATTTGTTCCTCTGTGCCATTTTAAAGTATTTATCTTGTATAGTCATACAAGAAGGTTGAACAAATGTGATACTTTAGTAATCTTGGAAAATGAATAACAAAAAAATTCATACTCTTTGGAACTGCATTTGAAAGATAGAGAACTAAAACTTTTCTATCAGTATCTTACTGTTTAAACTATGGCAATAAAACTATTTTCCTGGAGAAAAGGAGAAGGGGCAGACAATGATCTCTTTTCTGTGGTGACCAGGAACAGGACCTGAAGGAAGTTGTGTCGGGGGAGGTTTAGGTTGGATATTAGAAAAAGGTTTTTCACCCAGAGGGTGGTTGGGCACTGGAACAGCTCCCCAGGGAAGAGGTCACAGAACAAAGCCTGACAGAGTTAAAAAGAGTTTGGACAATACTCTTGGGCACATGGTGTGATTCTTGGGGATGGTGCTGTGCAGGGCTGGGAGTTGGACTCAATGATCCTTCTGGCTCCCTTCCAACTCAGCTCTTTCTGTGATTCTTGCTTAAAATAAATGCAGAAGTGTTTTTATGCTCTCACTAATCTTCATAGATAAACACTTCTTCTATCTAAGTTCTGCTGATGCATTTATCATCCAGTGAAATGACCCAGGTAGAGGGACCCAAGAGCAGGACACAATTTCTCAGTCTAGAAAAAATCCCTGTGTTTGTATCCTGGAGAAAGGAGAGGCTTTATAATGTAGATGGCAGATAAGTTTCTTCTGCAATTGGTGGTCAGTTACTGTACTTAAAAAAAAAAAAAAANCAAAAAAAAAAAAAAAAAAAGAAAGAGAAGGTATAACCTAAACAGTAAAATAGAACTCATGATAAACCCATCCAGACAGTATTTGTTTTCAAATCCAAACTCACACCTTCCAGGATATTTTACATTGCCTCTTTTAAGAAGAGATTTGCAGTTAGTAAAAATGAAATCCAATTGTATCAAAAGATTTATTTTTAATACTTAGCCAGTATAAACTATTTCTGTCAGGTCTCTTTGTACAGCCTGAGCAGCTCAGACATAACCACAAAAAATCCCTTTTGGAGACTAATTTATAATCTGGTCTGGTGTGTGCATATGTGTCTGTCAAAGGATATTTGTCATCTGATTACCAGGTTTCAACAATAGACTAACATTCATGATTTCAGTACTGTCTTGGAAGCTCCAGACACATTTGTATGTCAACATTATTTTGCCATAAACTTTGTAAATATGAAGAAGAAAAAAAGCAGAACAAAAACCAAACAAACAAACAAACAAACAAATATTTATGAGTCTGAGATGTCTCAAGGCTTCTCAATAATGAGGGCAAAAGAATTTCATCACTGCGTAAATGAGGGACCAAGATGAGGATGCATATGCCATGGTAAGGAAAGAAAATATCAAACGGCAGGAATAGGAGTAGGCTTCGATATATTGCCCTTGGAAGCATGGGAATGTTGGACTGGATGACTACAAAAAATCCTCCTCCTCTGCTCTGGCAAGTTTCTTCAGCAATTTTCCGTCCCATTTCCTCCTTTCATAGCTTAGACAACAAGTAAAGTGGAAGTAAAAATTATTTTGTGCCAGTTACAGTAAATGCTGATCATGTAAAAATTAAAAAAAAAAAAGTCAAATCCCAAAGACTTTATCAGAAAATAAGTTAGGAAATCTGTGTTCTGAATTATTCCCAGGGTAAAGAAGATCCTGTCCCACTCCCACTGAACTCAAATGGCAAAATTCCCATTGGATTAATGGGAAATAGTTCCAGAGTCTATTTCATGAGACAAGTGGGTTGTATTGAAATTTCATTACGAATTTATAAATGTAACTTCAAAAATTAGTTCTGCTATTGCAGATTGTGAGGTTATCTAAAAACTCAGAAAGTCAATAATAAGGGGTTGTTGAAAATATCTACATAAGTTAGTTTAATGACTATGTAATATTACTCATATGCTCAGGAGCAAAGAAATGCATCAGTGTTGTAATCATTAGGAGATACAGGAAGCATCAAATATATAGTATAGATGATGTACAACAAAAAAAATGTTACTTTATCTTCTCTCAGTTATAGGATTAAATAATATCAAACAAAGATGACCTTCAGAGAGCTCTCTAGCAATAGTGAAAGGTCATTTGAACTTTGCGCAATATGGAGAAAACAGAGACCCACTGATTTTTAATGGTTTTTCCCCCCCAGAACCTGGTGAAAAAGATCACTATATGCAGGCTCTCTATGAAACAATTTTCTGACAAAACAGCTGCCTTTGCCTAGCTTTAATCTAGCTACTGATCTGGGATTTCTAATGCCAAAGGTTTTATACAGCCAGTGGAAACCCCAGCTCTGAAGCTTATTTTACCTCATACTTCACTACCAACAACTGTATCTGAGTAATCACATTCCAAAACAGGAGTGTGATTTACTTTTCAAAATGGATTTTGAATTTTGGGAAATTCAATTATTTTTAAAAACAGGCTAGGGGGCCCCAAAACTTGTGTTGTCAGACAAGCAAAGATAAAGATTCTCTGGTTAAGAGGAAGACTAGATCACATCTATGTACTCATCTTCTTATTGAGAAGACTTTTTGACCCTGAAGAGAGAGGAATGTAGGAAGTCAATACATGTGGACCCCTCCTTCATTTCTATGGAGAAGAGAGGAGAGGGGAGGGGAGGAGACAGCCCTTTTTCTTTCCCTTCTCTTGAAGCAAGCAGTTCTTTAGTCTTCCCTGTCCATAAAGAAATTCATGCCTTCTAATGAAGTGCATGGACTTACCCAAAAATAGCTCAGCAGTTTCATACCTAACAGTTGCTGCGAGTATATACTGAAAGTAACAATTTACAGGAAACACAACATATTTTTACATCCCAAAACTCGACTATTAAGTGACTCTGCTTGAGTCAACAAGGAATTTTTTCCTTGGGGCCATCAGGATTTAGAGGACCCAAGCAAAATCTAGTGGAATCTCGTGTTCACAAGGGACTTCAGTTTAACTCTTAAATTTAAACTCTTGGTGTTCAAATGAGTTAGAATTTAAGGGGTAAAAGGTCTTGCATTCCTTGTCTAAAGGATTTTCTTCAGAATCTCTTTGCCTTTCCTGTTAAAACATTCATAGACAAGTCTCATTTTTCTTCTATAACTAGAAATAGCAAAAGTAATAATGAATCTGACCAAGGCCTGCCAGCAAGCCTGGTCTACATGAAGCTTTCATACGGTGATTAGGATTTTTGACTCTTTCCTTTGATCTCTAGTCTTGCCCTTGTCAGTTGAAACATTGCCAAGTGGACCTTGACAAGACTTCATGTCCACTCTCTGCTCATATGCTCAGGCTTCTGTGAATCTGTGTCATAATTAACTCTGTCCTCATCAACAGTCATAAGAGATTTTCTTAGGCTCTGGGGCAGGATGAAACATATCTGTCTGTTTATATAATGAACACAGTTTGAAATTAGAAGTCTCAAAGATTTCCCTTTCTCTTACTTATACAGAATCTTAAATTCACCATAAAATGAAAGAGAAGATAGCAGATATGGATCAAAATTAATACAACAGCAACAAATAAAAGGAATGTACAGAAAATTAAGGTCAAATCTTAGTTCTGTTAGAGTTAAAAGCAAAACATCTAGCTGTCACAACTGAGTTAGTTTTTATTAAAATACTGTAAGTGAAAATGAAATTTATAAATCTGTACATTTGTAAGGTTTGGGGTTTTTTATCTCTAGAGGTAATTTTTATTGGGGTGAACAGCTGAACAAAAGATCCAATTAATTCCAATGTGTAACCTGAGCAATCAATTACTGTTTTCAGCTATAAAGTAATGACCATCTCAAGTGGTAGGATGTCATACATACCCATTTGCATCTTTCAAAGATCATATTTTTCTCTGCCTTTTTTTCTTTATTTCTTTTTTTCCTCTTTCTTGCACACAATATATAATTGGTAATACTCTAGGGTAGTTTTAATTTAATTAAGACTAATGTTTTGTCTGTCTTCAGTCTCTTCAAGTGCTATCAGTCTGCAACTCTTAGTAGTATATTTTCCTGAATCAGGTTTTACAAAAAAGATAATTCTACACTTTTGCTTTATCTTTATGCTTTAAGATGGCATATATGATTTTGCTTCAACTTTGAACATAAAAACTCTGAGAACTACACTGAACTCATTACTTTGGAACAAAGCAAGTGTCCATCACAGATCTCAAAATTAGGATTTTATGTATTCAGAGTAGAAAAGTCTTAATTCACTTTTCCCATGGACTTTTTTTACAGAGATAACACATTCATTTGAAAATCTTCACCACTGCCACATGCGTCTCATCGCCAGGCTGCATTGGTATAAAACATTATATCTCTGGTAGCTGGGATCAGGGCAGAGCTCCAGCTGGGTGGGATGGGGCAGGCAGCTCCACAATTAAGTGAGTCACTACATTTACCTCTAATTCATCCATCAGGTCCTAATCACTTTCCATTCCCTGTTCAAGAAGTTACATTGCTCAGCTTCCTAACAAGTTCAAGAATGTATCAACACTTTCCCTCCAGCAACAGTATTTCCAGATTTGCCACACATTTCATGATTCCAGAAGGAGCAAAATCTGTGTTTGGGGAGAATTTTTTTGAGGGATGGGAGGTGGGTTGTGTTATAATGAATGAGTACTTTCCTTCGTCTCCATTTCATAAGGAATAGTTTTACAATTATGACCCTTGTATTGATGATGGGAGTTGGGGCTTGTAATTCTGTTCTTTCTGATTCAGATTATAAAGTTAATTCCCAAGTTTCTCAGGCTACATAAATACTTGCTCATAGGATACTGAGATGGAAGGCTTTGAAGATGATTTAGGGAATGAATGCAGTATCTCTCTTACTAGAAAAGGCAGAGGGAGCTGGGCTTATTCAGCCACGAGAAGAGATGATTGAGAGGGGACCTCATCAATGTCCATGAGCATCTGAAGGGAGGGTGTCAGAGGATGTTTCCAGGCCCTTCTTGGAGGTGCCCAGCAATAGGACAAGAGGCACTGGGCAGAAGCTGATGCACAGGAAGTTCCACTTGAATATGAGGAAGAACTTCACTGTGCAGGTGACCAGGCACTGGAACAGTTTGCCCAGAGGGGCTGCGGAGTCTACTGGAGATATTCCAGAGTCTGAACACAATCCTGTGCCATGTCCTCTAGGATGACCCTACCTGAGCAGGGAGGTTGGACAAGATGACTCCCTGCGGTCCCTTGTAACCTTACACATTCTGTGACTCTGTGAAATTATTTCAATGCTGGAAAATTTGGGTTGTCCTAATACAGAACAAAAATAACATTCTGCCTTTCTTGGAGTCTAAGCAATTTCTTTAACTGGGTTATAAAACCTGCATTTCAAGGGCTCTGGAAAATATTTCAGTCACTTCTTTATCAAAAGGGCATCTTGATGGAGAAATGGAATTATTTGCATGAAATGAAACATGAAAAAACACTAAAAAAATGGGCTTCTTAATGTAAAGTTCATTATGTGTGGTTAGTTATGGACAGTGGATTTTTTTCTACATTGTGGTCTCTTTTTATTGGAAGCTTGCTGAATGAATTGTAATTATAGTGGAGAGAAATAGCTTTCACATGCCCTGGCATGCAGCAGAAATGATTAAAAAGACTCAAATTTAACCCACAGAGTTTCTGTATTTTGGAGAGCAAATATTTTAATAGCTGATTCTTGTTTGTTTGTTTTCCAAATCTGGGTTTATGGCTTAATTCAGAGACTCTGAAACTATTTAACAATTTCCCACATTTGTCTTGAATGAAAGAAAGAGAATTCCTCTTTATACATTTCTTGCCCCCAGGTAAGCATACATATCCTGTGTAGTTCAACTACAGAAATAATAGAGGTGATGTTTTTCCACATGAAATGAGATGACTGTAACATTTCAGTTAATATTTCAGTGTGAAGAGTCCTCTACTCTTCTGCCACCCGGTCTTATCTGTAGCCACTGGTAAGAACAGCCTCAAATCCATACTGACATTTCAATCCAGGCATTTTGAAAAGACAGCATATAGGGTTTTTTTAATGATGATTTATTAGGTGTGATGAATTGTGATGAGCTGTCCAGTTGATTTGATAAGCATTTCTTGAAAGGCAAGATTTCATATTCAGACCATGCTTATATTTCTTGAAATTAGATCATAACTTAAAAAAATATTTGGTATTCATTCCCCACAGAAAAGATTAAATACTTCTGCTCTCTGTATTGTTCTACAGGCTTCCAGCATTCCATGTTTTATCTCCTAATTGAAATTTCATAAACCCAACTGCCAGCAGCCCCTACTATCCCCAGTCTGGGTTAGACCCTCTTGCCCTCCATAAGGAGAGCTAGATCTTCCGGGGCCCCAATACCAGAAGTCACCTGCTGGGATCTCTTTAGGTGTCTCCAGATTTTCTAAAAGTTGGTGAACCTGAAGATATTTTGAATAAAGCATTTCAAGTGAGCCGCTATTAAAAAGTGAAATCTGATTGATTGATTTATTTTTTTTTAGAAAATCTGTAAACTATTTAAACAGTGAACATACATGTTTACTGATATATCAGATTGCTGGATTTTACTTATGGTCTTATGCCTTTGTGTGGAACACAAGAATGTAAATCTGAAAATCAGATTCTTTTCCAACAATACTCACTGTAATTTTCATGGTAGTGACAGAAGTTCATCTCAGAACTGGGTCTTGTATTTCCGCCAATGCACAGCATGCTTGACCTGCAAAGCCCTTGCTATTCCAGAACTAAGCCTTCCCTGAGCAAACCCTGACAGTCATGCAGATTATGACAGTGTGGATCTGCAGCCAGTTTACAGAAAGTAACATCAAGAAATTAATTTCCACTTGTGACCTGAAGCAATTCT
The DNA here is from genome assembly GCA_013397895.1 of Origma solitaria. Taxonomy (NCBI): domain Eukaryota; kingdom Metazoa; phylum Chordata; class Aves; order Passeriformes; family Acanthizidae; genus Origma; species Origma solitaria. Next base: position 1,990,170 of record VZRL01004253.1, read on the forward strand.
ACAGATAAGATAGCAGAGAGGCATAACTTAGTGTTCCCCAACCTGTAACACCATTGCCGAACTGGTGTTCAGCTGGCTGTAATTTTGAAGTGAATACACAAAAAATATAATTTGATGCATAAGCCGGTATGAGATACCTTCACAGTATGCATAAATACATTCAAAATAGGACAATAAAGTTTGATTAGTTGGTTACTCCTTCCTTTTAGTCAGTCACATTTGATGCAGTTGCTATGCAAGCATATCACGTTAACAAGGAAAATATCTTTTTATTTTTGACTGGCACCGGTACAGTTCTTGGGAGATCATGTGGTCATGACATCAGCTTAAGCAATTCAAGGAGAGGCCACCTAAAACCCTGGTATGTCACGTGAGGCACAGTGAGCTCTTGCCTGGTGCGCTGTTGCCCAGAGCAGCAGGGAGGCATGTGATGGCTCTGGTGTGTGACAGCCAGCCAGCAGCAGGGAGAGCTCGGCCTTGAAAGACAGGGTGGAAATATTGGTTTGGACAGCTGGAGAGTTTCCCAGTGTGTTGCAGTAATAAGGTGGAGTGATAATTCTGGTGGAAAAGAGGACAGGTATAAAAAAAACAACCCTCAGAGCAGAAGTTCCAATTAATTTTCTAGTGTATTTCCAAGAATTATTCACTAAAAAAGAAAAAAATTAAGCAGGTGCCCTTATCTAACATTAGAAACATTAGCTTGGGTTTGATTTTTTTTTGTCTTAGGCTACTATAGCATAATGTAAGAAAAAAGAATGACCAAGACATTTAACAGAGAAAACATCACATATTTAGTAAGGAAATTAAAGAATGAAGTAGATGTATAAAACTTTAAGAAGAAAAGGTAAGGTTTGTTCATTTTTCAGTGTCCTTTTATCCCCATGCACTGAAATAATGATAAAACAAAGAACAATGCTGAGAAATAGTGCTCATAGGCTTCAAATCAATATATCTAGATAATAAATTTGCATTAGCTCACTGTACATGCCACACAGCTTGACACAATGGCATGCTCTTGGCATATTCCAGAAACTCAAAATCATCAATTTCATTTCTTGTTCATCTTAATTTCAGTAGGTCTTTAGAACCGTTACATGTGCAGCAAGTAAAAAATCTGTGAGTAGAATATTGTTGTATCAGAAAATGCCACACATGATATTTTTACGAGGCATCTTTTGCAATATTAGAAGTCAGAGTAGTCACAAGCTGGAATGTTTTTCCATGTTGTATGTTTCACTGTTTCAATTTTTTGGCCTCATATTTGAATTTTTAAATTAATTTGTTTAGAGTTATGTTTTTGATAATATATTACTTTTGATCCTAATTCCAAATACCTTTAATACGTTTGAGTGACTTCTAAGTAGTTTTGAAATTTCATTTCATATAAATTCTTTTTCTAAACATGTAATTAAGATTGCCAAACGTCTGCAGAAATGCTATTCCTTTTCTGCTCATAATCATGCTTGCAGCAAAAATTTACTCATTAAGTTATAAATCAGAATAATATATTTTCTTTTTGTTGTATTCTTTCTAAAAATGAATATATTTGACAGAAATATTTAACCCTACACATTTGCAGTTCTTATGAGTATATGTCAGTAAGTATATGTTACAGCAATTAATTATGGACTGTGTTTAAACAACAAAAGAAGAAAAATCATTCAGATGTCCAATGATACTGTAAGCAAAATTCTCTGAAGTATCTTATTGGCGCAACTATAGGTTTTTGCATTCATCAGAGCCATATTTTTAATAGTAACAGCTTCTTTGTTAGACTTCAAATATTTTATTTTAAAATGGAAATATTTCCTCAGGAAATTCCCTTTTTTGACAGAAATGTCTTTTGCAAGAACAGAATTAAATGCAAATCCTAGAAACCTATGGTACCTGACCATTACTGTGTACAAGTATTCAACAGTCTGATTCAGTCCTCAACAGGATCTTTCCATCCAATATAGCAGAGGACTTAAGTGGGCAGATCTGAGATGCCTAAACCAAAAAAATCCCCTTATACTCCCCATTCGATGATGTCTAAACCTTAGGGCTGTTAAGATCAGTTGGTTCCTCCCTGACTGATTTTAAGGTCCTCTAAGCTCTTAAAATTTTGTTTAGGTGCATGCCCAGGGCTTCCCCAGCCCCGGGAGATCCTTATCTCCTGCCTAAACCTGATGCAGATGTGGAAAAAAGGCATTTCTCTGCCAGTCTCCTGTAGGGTCTGTCACAGGCTGACACAACCTCACAAAAATGCTGTGGCTGCTTTCTTCCCCCTTGCAGATGAGGGGAAATGCGGTAGCCACAGAGATTCAAATACTCAACCAGGAAAGAGACACTCTGGATTGAGTTCTCTCCTTCGCCCGAGGGATTCAAACCGACATAACCTACCTCCCGGGAGAGTCATGTAAGAACTAAGGTGTAGGTTATTTGAGGGAACAGAAGCAAAGTATGTGAAGAGCTGTTCTTGGTATATTATGGCCGCATTTTACTTCCAAGGATTAAAAAAAGAAGGCAGATGAGTTTATGGATTCTTCATCTGAGCAAAGCAAGTCTGTGTTGCGTTTGATACAAGGTACAAAAACTGTCTTTGGAGAAGGGACCCGAGAAATCTTCCAGCACTTTTCAACTCGTGGCCATCAGCTTACAGCACCAAGCCCTTCTTTCACTGGCTTCATGAATTTCAGTGCAGACATACTGAAACAGGGACAGGGACAGCGAAATGGGATCTAACCATGTATAATAATCATTGTTCACTGAATGCATGGTCTTGCTGCCTTATAATGAACCTGTATGGCTTTGAACCTCTCTTAGTAAGGGGAATTTAGGGCCCAAGCAGGTAACACTTTCTAAAAGACATGTAAAATACAACTTCTCCATCTTTCTTCTCTCTCCCCTCTACTCTCTCTCTCTCTCTCTCTCTCTCTCTCCCTCTCTTTTTTCCTAAAGAATAGTGAACCCTGCAGCCAAATAAAAGACTGGATAGAATTTTCTACCACCATTTGTATGTACTCACCTGGACCTTTTGAAAATAAAGTATTCTTGTGGAGGCACTATTCTTCAGCAAACTACTATTTCAAATGTACTGTTCCTCAGTGTGCTATGCAGACTTGCCCTTTTCCAGTGTCTTTTCCTTTCTGGATCCTATTTTGAAACAGCCACCTCTTCCTCTTCATTGGAAGCCTAAGTGCCTCACTCAAAACTTAATTTCCACCAGGAAAAAAATGCCTAAAACATAATTAAGCATGCATATTTTTAGCTATTAAACACAGGCCTTCATTAAATGAAGAGATTCAAGAAATGGAAAGAACCTGGCTTAATGCTCAAAGCATGTAAGTAATTAGAAAAAAACACCCCCAAAATATTATTTCACATCAAAGCTAAATATTTGTGATAGGAAAAGACTTGCATTACTTTCTAAATTAGATAGCTTTCTCAAAAAGCTTGCCTTCTTGGTGCCATCATTACTGTAAATCAATTCTGAGAGAAATTTGGATGCTGCACATCCAGCCAGTTACACTTGAAAGGATGGTTAGAGTGAAAGTGAGATACCAGTTTGAAATAGAATTATTATGGCTTTTTTCCCCCTCCACATCCACTCAGTACCATAATATTATGCAGTTTAATTCTGTGAATATTTGTGTATGTTATACCTATGTTACTCTCATGATTGTTTGCAGAGCAGCAAAGACGGAGTCTAGAATGTTTTGATTTTAATATACCATTACCACTTTTGTTAACATTTTCCCTGCTTCATAATATCACATAACTGGGAAATTCATCACAGGAGAAAAACAGAATATGATTACAATAAGTCCAAGAGTTATAAAAGTTCTGCACAGTTTAGTGCTAAGAGGATGAAATAATTTCACTGGTACCAAATTACCTTGGATAACAGCACGTTCAGACCTATATATATACATAGGTATATGAATGAGCACGCAGGGATATGAACATATAAGTACCTATCCCATACAAAGAAATATAACAAAAGGATTGTGACAAGTACACTTGTTTACTTGATGAGTAGTTTCTTCATGCATTTCTGTTTGTATATCTTCATATCCTTAAATAAACTTTCATCAGTTAGGTTCATATAAACAAAATTTTGGTCAGTACCCAAATTTATTATTGAATCTTGACTTTTGGCTTACCTTGTTTAAGTAGCATCATGTACCTTTGGATTGTTGTTTCCCTGAAAAATAATGTTTGTAATGAATACACAAGAACCAAAGATATTTGAAGAGTCTACTGCTAGGCAGAATGACATCATTAAATCTTCTATTGTTTAGTGTAGTTTATTGGAAAACCTACAGATAAAATAATTTGCAAGGAAAGAACCTGAACATTCCCTGACATGCATTCTGAATATATTTCTCATAGCTTAGGAATTTTAAATTGTAGGGGATGCAGTCCAAACAATATAACTTAATTGTGATATTTATTTATATAGGCAAAGTGCAAGTTAGTAGACTTTGAGAATATAATCATAAGAGTTGATACTTAGGGCCAACTTATGCCAAATTTTTGGAGGGGCTTAAGAAATAGAATTATAGTAAAGTATAAATTAATAAAAAAGTAAAACTAGAAAAGGACTTGACACACAGAATTCTATTTTCATTTTAGATTTTCTACATCTTCTCTAAGTACACAAGATTCAGTATCAAAAAGCCTCGATTTTGTTCTAAGTTCTACAAATTATTCCCAAATATGTGTAATGCGAGAAATTACCAAAATGGAAAAACATTTTCCTTAACTTGGTCTGTCACATTTCAGTGTTCTCTAAAGCTCTTTGATGCTTTTGGAGACGCAGCAGAGTTCACAGGCTGAGAAGGGACAGTAAAAGCAGCTCAAACACCTGGACTTCAGCAAAGCATTTGGCACTGTTTGCCACAGCCCCCTCCAGCACAGGCTGGCGAGATCCTGACTGGACAGGTGGTCAGCAGGGTGGGTTGGACACTGACCCACAGGCTGCAGTCAGAGGTGCTGATTGACGCTTTTTACTCATGCTGGCGGCCTGTCACACACAGGCTCCCCCCAGGATCAATACCTGCGCCTGCGCTATCCAACACCTTCATCAATGAGCATCAATAGGTTTGAAAGCACCCTCACTAAGTTAGCTGATGACACTAACATGTGTAGAGTATTTTTTGCTCAAGGAAGTTCAATTTCTTATTGGAAGTGTTCTGTAGAATACTTTTTATGTTGCCTTTGTGTCCAGCTACTTCTTTAAATACTATTAGTCCATCACTACTGAGCAGTAAAGATGCTACCCATATCCAGTCTAATTTTCAGATTTTGATGTTGCATACACTCTGCTCAGCAGTGGTGGAGGAAGGGAGGAACAAAGAAAGCAGTTGTGTTGAATTTTTTCACAGGTATTGTCTGATGGTTTTGTACTAGGGCGTAATATTTAATCTGAATCAGAAATTATGGAGCCAATTTTCCTGTGTAATTTTGTATGAGGATTGGATTCTTTGGTGTCTAGTTAGAAGTGAATGTAGAGTTTGGAGAAGAAACTTTCCTCTGTGAAAGTTGTTTATTTTCAGAAAAGTTCAATTTCTATGAATATAACAGTTTTGAAGCTTCTGTTTTACTTTCATATTTGGTACTTACAAATGGATTCAAAAGAAGGGAACATGCCTCCATTAGAACTCACAAATTAAGTATGACTTTATAGAACTTCTTCTTGAGGAAGTTGAAATCCCATTGGAGTGACAATAGAAGAAATATAGAAATACTGTTTCAGAGCTATTACTTTCATTGTTAAATACATAATTTTTATAAAGCAGTTAATTTTTTAAAATGTGATTTATCCATAAATGTTGCCAGTAGTCAAACTCAAGTCTTCGGAAAGGCATAATATCTGATTAGGAATCAGTGCTGTGTAAGACGCTGTTTTATTTATGGATGACCTGGAGAGTTCACCTAGTGAGAATCACTTCTCACCATGCAAGAGCCGCAAATTGTATTTGAAATTAATATTTTTGATTAAAATTGGCACTTCTGAGCCTCCTGTTGACTAACTCCTGTTTGCTTATGCAGCTACCTTATTTCAGCTGAAAATATCCTCAGCAGACACGCTTTCAAATTCTGTACTTCACGCTGCTCTACTGTTGCTGGAAGAATCTCAAACACTTATCCCAGACACAGCCATCAGCCTACGGAGGTGCATTGAGTATTTTCCCTGCCATTTTTACAACTGCTGTGCTGAGAGAGTAGCCAGTGTGGTACTGAAAATTTCTGCTTTCCTCTCAGTCAGTGTCTTTTATGATTCTTTTGATTACCTGCTGTTGTACTACTGCCTTATGGCTACTGGCCTTCTGTGTTCCAGCCCTACTATTTTAACTCGTGACACCATTCTGATACATTTCTACAATTTCCTAGAAGTGTTTTAGGATATAGCAGAGGCCAGGCAGAGAGGTCAGTTCCATGCTTCTCATTCTGTGAATATCAATACATTTCTATCTCAAATGCAGATGAATAATCAAAATGAAAAAAAAAATCAATCAGTTTTTAAATCCATTTTAAGTGTTTCAAGTTTGTACTACATCTGCATTCAGCTTCTAACTTGTAGTGCTCTTGACTGACATTTTTATTTTTGAAACACTTCTTTATTTTCTAAGTCAAAGCAATCACTTCTCCAAAATAAAAAATGTAAAAGAAATTTGGCGAAATTTGGCAAAACATATGATTTTGAAGTTTGCCTGTTACAGCTTTTGTTTTGTTTTGTTTTTTCAATCTTTTATGTTTGCTTCAGCTGGAGAACTGTAGATGACTTTACGTCAGTGTATCTTTGTAATATCCTCTCAGACACACTTTTAGCATTGCCATTTTCTGGCCTGACATAGTGCCAGAATTTTCATTGTGATTATAAAGCAACACTGTCCTTTAATCAATATCCTTCAGATCATTTTGGAAAGGAGAGAAATCATACTCCTTAAAGCTTACTTTGTGATTTAGTGATTGATAACATTATTTGTACTCAAAAAGAACAAAGTTTAGCTACAAAATAATTTTTCGGTAGGACAAAAAGTTACCATCTATACAGAATCTGCTTCTGCTACATTAGTATAGAGGTGTAATTAAGTGGCTTCATGAAACCATTTCCATAGCCATTTTGCTGAAGCCCAATTTCAGTAAGCTACAGCTCACTTATGGATTCATTCAGGTAGCTCCTGCTCAAGAGTGACCTCAGAACATTTGGATTGCCTGGCATCACAAAAATAAATAGTAACGATACAGAATAAATGATGCTTTCTATGTGTTGCAGCAGAACAGTGAAAAGCTGCATCCCTAAAGCACCTGTTCCTTTACAACAGAAGTCATATTTCACAGAGTCAGTGCTTTAATTGCCTGGATATCACGTAAGGGTGGTCATTTCCCCTGGCAGCCATTTGTCAAATGAATAAGCAGAACTGATCAGACGAATAATTTTTCCACTGACTGCTCAGGTTTTCCAAGAGCTGTGGGATACCAGCAGCTGTGTGCATAAAGGTGTATTACAGAGGTTACTAGTTAAGATAAGTGCGCTCACTTCTAAAATGGGGTATTTTTGTTTGCTGTGTAATTGCCCAGAATAAAACACCAGAGAACCTAGCAAGTAAACGTAGAGATTTCAAATGCTTAGAGTGATACATTTTCTTGGAAAGATACAGATTGTTGCAGTCTAGGTCTGGCTCTTTGCCATATGCTGTGTCCTGGGCAACACAGGAGCCCGAAATACTGATGTATAACCAACTGCTGAAATTGTTCTCGAGTCTGTGACAGAGATGCACCGGTTGCTCCCAAGGAAATGCTGATAAAGGTTTGGCATGGACTATATATCTGACAAGGCACAGTAACACTCAGCTCCTGCGTCAGTGCCTTAGAGCAAGTCCACACTCAAAAATTTGGTGCGCAGAGGAGAATCCGATGGACAGCAATGAGTGAGAGAAGCTCATAGAGAAGGTATAATTACCTGAGCACAGCTAGGCATTCATTGTTTGTTCACAAGGACAATTCTGAAATACTGGTTTGTTAGAGAGGGGAAAGAACAGCACATTACTCACATTGAACAGCGGCATTGAACACTAAATTGTAAAAACGGAATGTGGTTCCGTCTGTTGCTGAAAGATGGGTGTAAGGTGTGCATGAAGTTTCTGTTGTTCTTGAGAAGTCTCAGAATTTCTTTGATAAATTAAAAATACCACATAAAACACTTTTCATTTTCACCTGTATCTGTGAGAGAACAGTAAGGAGACTGAGACAGAAAATAGTCTGCAGTGATTGAGACATTATTGGAAACATAATACAAGGCTAAGAAATATAAAGAATTGTAAAATTATCTTTATTGCTTGAAATTTTGTCACCTTCAAGAAAAAATGTCCATTGTAATTTGACATCTGTTAAGTCTGGGTTTTTTTCTTTCATTTTTTAAGCTTCTCTATGAGACAATAGACTCTTTCTCCAGTCTTTATTACAGTCATTATTACATGAAATTACGAAGATACTTGTGATAGAAGTGTAATATAGTTTTAGAACAGTTTATTTGCTTTCCCCAGAATTTGAAGTGTTTGTAAAACCATGTCTTAAAATCACAAATCCCTCCTAAGCCAGAATTTCTTTCAAGTTAAGGATGAATTTAAGATAAATTTGTGATGATATTTCCTAATTTTTTTAATAGAAGGGTTTCAGAAACACCTTGGACAAAGCCACTTATGAGATATTAGGAGCTTACTGCAGAAACCTAGCATGAACCTTTTCTGTGTGGCACTACTTTTAGCTTTGAATATTACTGGTTTTCACATTTCTTTTTATTTCTCATATATACTGCACTTTCCACCTTTGTAGCATTCATTGCAAATAGAGAGGATAAAGTCTTGGAACTGACTTTCAGGACTATTGATATAATCCCCTGAGTATAACTACCATTCTAATATTTTCTTTTTTTTCCCCCATGAAATGAAATCCCTAATTTTATTTTTCAGCCCCTCTGAGTCCTTCCCCTTTAACGGGCACATGAAAATTACCCATTGTCTTGCACAGAAGACACCAGCAGGTAAAGGCAGGAGACACTTGATTCTTTTCCAATCAAATGCACCAGTCACTACAGCTCAGTCAAGACCTTTAGAATTGGTAAATAAGGCTCACCAAATATATATACTTGTGCTGTGTATTTCTTCCTGAAGTAAAGGGAAATGAGAACATGAATTCAACTCAAAATTTTATATTTCATTTCCAATATATTCTGTCTCATTACTGGCTATAGGTAAATATTCAAGCTACCATTGAACTATGCATCTTTGGACTGAGGGTCATGTCTTCCTGTGGTTTCATTATACAAACTCACAGCAGTCAAATCCAATAATCCTCTATGGATGACAAGGGAATTGATAATATATGTTGCTGGATATACTTCCAGTCCTTGCAGAAAAATATATGCATTTGCATAACATTTTTCTGCATTCGTGTGCGCAACGAAGTAATTTTGTAAATATTTACTGTATTTTGGACACACCCAAATAAATCTTTCCATCATTCAGTAAGAATGATTTTATTTAAAATAAGCCCATAGGCATTCTGAAAGTGTTGGTTTAAGAAAGCTTTCATTAGGAAGAGGAAATTTTACCACTACATTTCTTTTAGTAATTGATTCAGAAGAGTTCTGTAATTAGGATTATGAATAATGCTTTCTTATACGTTTTTCCTGTAAATATGGTGAAGAATATATTACAAAAATAATATGCAAATTTCAACACAAATTGAATTCATTGATTTAAAATGTAATCTATTCTGTTGTGCTGCTGGAAGTAATTACTCTGATACTTAAGGTAGCAGAGAATAAAGAATATATCTTCATCTCTGCTCTGGGTTACAGAGGCACTTGTGGTTTTCTGCTCCTGCTGCAGCTGAAGTGTATGGGACAGCCTCCCAAGGGGACCAGGAGGTGTGATGATCCCGGATTCCATATCCCCTTCCCTGCTGAGTCTGCTTGGAGGACACGCATGTGCAACAGACCATGGGACAGCTGCCAATGCCTCAGTAACTCCGGCATGAAGACGATGATATCTGACCTGATTTCTGCTGCTGTAGCCATGGGGCAAAGAGGTCATGGCTGAGCACAGGGATGAGCCACAGGGAGCTGGCTTGTAAGACCAACCTTGTTACAATAACAGATTTTTCTTCTGATTTTGCAGAATTTCCTCTAAGAGTGACACTTCTCCCAATCTTTCCACTTTTCCCTTTTTCTGAGACAGTAAAGTACTGTAGCAGTGACAAATTCTCCCTTTTTCTTGACATTTTAGTTTGGATGGCAGCCTGTTGGTACATTATCATCATGTTGGAGGTTCCCATGCCTTATTGCTGATTTCATGTATTTTCTATTTTTTAAGTTTTTTCTCCAAAATTGTATGATTCAGTGAGAATTTAAACTTTTTTTTTTTTTAATCTTGTGAGCATCAAGTCAGACAAACGATATTTTCAGGACTTACTCATGATTTCCATATGCTTGGAGACAGCAAAATTAACCTCCTTTGCCACCTTACCCACTCCCTGAACAACTGCCTCAGCAGAACAAGGGAGACAGAGGTGTAATGCTCCTACTACCCCCAGACCCAGCATTATCTGCGTTTTCTTGCAGGGCCAAAGTGAGGTCCAACTTCTTTTCCTGGTCCCAAGTGAGTACAGATTTCCTGAAATGGAGATTGCCTTTAAAACATGAGCAGAGGCAGAGAATACCCTTTAGTAGGAGATTCTTCAAACTATTGAGCATTCCTGCCTTCTCATCTTTACAGGGACAGCTCCTGCTTCAGAAACTATACAGCTCTATACTATGCTTTCTTAGTGAATAATAGCTCTTCCTCAGACACCTGCCACAGATAAAAAACTTCAATAAAGTCAGAATTTGTTCCTATACCTCAAAACTGGAACTCCTCACAGTTAAATTTTTAAAACACCAAGCAGGAAAGTTAGCCAGTTGGAAGGCTGAGTTTTATTTTTTTACCTTATTTAACACTATCGGAATGTACTTTCTTCCTTTTGGGAGACAGTGCTTCTGAATCCTTTCCTAAAGGTTATTACCTATGTCCTTCTGTCAAATATGAAACAGAAATTGCTCCTCCTTTCCAAAATCCAGCTGTAGATGGTGATAATGCAGTGGTTTGAGGATTTAGACTCACTTGCCTGAGGGTTGTCTTATAACCTACCAATCCTACAGCTGCACCTGGGCCCTGCCCGCCGCACATTAAGTTTCCAAGAGTGTGCAAGAGGGCAAACTTCACCTCTGCCTTTGGAACAGGAATGCTGTGAAACAAAATGACACAATATTCAGGGTGCACAACCAGGAGACAAGGGAAAGCTGTTACACCTACTTATTTGCTTCCACCTACTGCGGTGTCATATTCTAGAAGTGTGCAGCACCTCTGCATACTCAAATGCATAAAGAACTGCTTCTGATCTTCTCCTTTCTTTCATAAAGAGAAAATACAAATTTAACCATTCAAGGTGCTCAGACTTCTTCAGCTGAAAATGAGTTTATTTTTTTTGTCCTTCCCTTCCCCTGTTTTAACTCTGTTGCTCTTGCTTGCATGTCCCTGCCTCTGAATTCAGTCTGAGATTATTTCTTCCCTTTCAGATGCCATTCTATCATGGTAAGAGGGAGGCAAAGAAGAGAAAGGAGAAATTTACTTCTTCGGTGCAAAAAACCCCCAAACCTATGACCTCAGTGCTTTTCTCTGTCCCATTTTTGCAGAGCTCCATTCCCTGGCCTGTCTCCAGGATATCCAAATGCAAGCACCCAAAAGTCCTTCCCATGCTGGATGACTATGTAGATGCACCCAAAAATGTCCTTGTCTTGATTCCCACATGGTCCATGAGAGTTAACTGGGATAACTGGCTAGCTGGCAGGGTTAAGCTAGGCTAATGGACAAGACATCCCTGGTGAATTCTGCTCAAGCTTAGACACAGGCAGAAATCTGAGATTTGGTCATGGGGATGGATGCACCTCATAAGACACAGTAAAACAAATGAAAGCAAGAAGGATTTTTCAGACCCATTGCTTTGGTTTTCCATACTGGCTATGCTTGACTTTTCTCCCTGATACTAACTTTAGCTATAGATTCTATCTGTTTAAAGTTTGTATTATATGTTATTTGTTAACCTGAGGGTACTCAGCTGATCGTGTAAGCCTGGTTATTGCTTGATCTGTTCAAAAGAACAACATTTTTCCTTTACTTGCAGGTATTATCATTGTCAAATATTAAATTATATGCTGAACAATTGTGGAGCAACATGTCCCATAACATGTTTGTCAGTGGCTATATTTAGCTGGTTTGGCTATTGCATTTTTACAAATAAATTACATATCCTAGTTCTTTTTAACTGAAAATATTTGAATTTAAATTAAGCCTTATTGATCTACTCCATGTACAGATAAGAAGAGGCTTCCAAAACACCTTTTGAAAAAAGACAAAAAATGCAGTAAGAGTAGGAGAATGGCATTCATTCTTTCAAGAGTATGAATAGCATCAGCTAGGAAAGCTATGAGCCCCCTATTTGGCATTCAAAAATAAATCCAATATTTGTTTTGATCTTTCAAATCAATTGGAAATAAATTTGTGGTGGAATTTTAGAAAAGTATTTTAGGGAGGAAAAGTTGATACTCAATATTTTCACAATTTTGTTTTTAGCTTTACTTCTCAGGATTTGTCTCCATGAGATGGCACAATTTCTGGGTTTTAATTTGTTTCAAATCCATTTAAGATATGTAACACTACTGAAATCAAAAGCAGAACTTTTCCCCAGCTAAATAAGGGCTGTGATTCCCCACTCGGCTATTTATGTCCTTAACTTTTATGTTCTTAGATAAGCATAAATTTTTATCCTCCACTCCTAAACATGAGGAAGTTTTTTGTTGACCTGCGATCTGATGGTGAGTAGAATCTGGTGGCAGGACTGTGGCAGAAGGATCCAGAGAATAATGGCCAGGTATACATGTTTTAAATGTGTTTTACAGACACCTGGGTGTTTATCAGGACTGTCAGGAGAACTTCAGCTTATTATTTCATATTTCAGGGAACTTAAGAATTTAAAATTTTTCAGTAGACATCCAGAGATAAATGAAACTTGCAGGTTTAATGACTAAGCAGTTTGTGGGAGAAAAATCTTGTTCACTGTCAGCAGATCTCTCCATCAGTCATTAAAAAATATCAGGAACCAAGAGCCTCACAATACCACCGGAGAGATAAGTCATATGCTCAGGTTCAACAGAATGTAGCAGAGATTCAATCTTGTGTTTGTACATAGGATGGGTAGAGTGCAAATTCATTTCCAAGTGATTTCTAGAAAAGCTTAAATTCTTTAAGGGGCCTTTATTGGCAAAGAATCAAAAGTACTGTGGCAAGTCATCCATGAAAGAGAAATCAAATAGAAATGCAGGAATCCTAAATCTCTGCATTACCAAGCATGGAAGAAAAACTGTGTCCTCTTTGGAAAAAAAGACTTGAAGCTAGAACAGAAATATATAGATGTTTCTCTGTTAAACAGGAAGTTTGGGCTGAATGTAGCCTTATCTATTTTAGTGGAGTTAACCTTCTCATCCTGGAGTTTCAATGTGTTTCTGTAGCTGCTCATGCAAGAAAATCGTTGGGAGATGCTGTTAGTCAGCTGCCCTTAAGGCTGGTTTATAATTACTGAAGACAATTACAAGATATGTCAAACTATTATGTGATATTATCTGAACAGGTTAAAACTCATTAGAAACCACATAAAATCTTTTTTCATTAATGCCATGAAACAGTCCAGTACCTCATTTTTGTGTCATAGGCAAATTTCTCTGCTTTTAGGAACACAGGCTCCCATGTACAATATTGGCCTGTAATTGTGGCCAAGTGGATTAAATATCAATTCAAAATGATTAGATCTGGGTTATAATTCCTTTCACTACCACTGAAGTGTAGGTTAAGGAGCAAGCTCTTCATAAGGATGGTCTGAATCTCTTTTACTTCTTCTCTCCCTGTTCAAACCTGCTTGCTTTTGCTGCCACATTGCTTGCTGTGCTGTGCCAGCTGCACAGTCTCTTGCATAATGCACCCATGCTCTGAGTCTCTGTGTGTGATCTTACAGAAGTAATTTACACTCTCAGAAATACAGTTGATAGTCATCAGGGAGTGCAGGGAAATTTTTTTTATTATGTGTATTTACAATTTGTCTGCAAGTTTGGTCTTTGTAGATGACTATTGAGTTCTTAGTGGGGCTGACCTTCCACCACAGCTCAATAAACAGTCCTGTTGAGTTAATTGCTGGCTGATGACTTTTCTCACATTTGGAAGCTCTACTTCACACAGGTTTCACAGATGTTTTCTTTCATTTTGCATGAAGTAAAAGTTGGTAGGTTAAATACATTTATTTGTTTGTTTTACAGAAGGGCATGCTTAAGTACATATAGATATCAAAGAAAAAATAAATCTTTTTAGGTGAAAAAATTAAAAATAGATGTCTCCATTTCTTAAGCACAAGAATTAAAAAAAAAAAAATTTAAAACCCCAGTCATGCCATGAATAACAGTAAAGAAGCTGCAGGTACAGAGCTAAGAAATAAAATATTATCTCACCTCTGATTTGGGAAATATTTGTGCTAACATACCACTTGGCACACTCAAGTAAGTGAGGCAAAAACAACCTAAGTAAGCTTATAGGACTCCATTCTCTCTACTAGTCTTAGAAATGAGACTGTATCAATAAACAGGTTTTAACAGTAAAATTTCAACAGGATTACAGTTCCTGTGTCTCTTAGATACTTCTTGAGTGCTTGTTTTATCTTCACCTTGGATTAGATAAGTAGAAAGCAAAAAAAAAGTGTTTTCAATTTCTGTCTCAAAGATGGCAGAGCTGAGCTGCAGCTTTCCATTTCCTTCATGAAAATGGAGGATAACAGGAGAAAGGCTGGAAAGTAACTGTTTGTGTCAGGGTCTTTCTGGGATCATGTGTTTTTCTGGCTATGGAGAAAAAAAATCTGTGTAAGAATTAAGAAAATGTCCAGAAAACTTCAAAAACGGGGTCAAAGTTTTTCTTTGAACCAAATCTGGCCACTATTTATGGAATCATTCTAACAGGGTTAGCTGATCTATAAAAGAATTTCCCAGCTTGTCAGTGTTCATACTTCAGAGGAGTTCTCATGACACAGCCATCATCTAGAAAAATTCTGTAAACTCAATTAGCTATGATAATCCTAAAAAAATTGCATTTTAGACAGCTAGCTGACCCAGTTCTCCCATACTTGAGGTGAACTTGTAAAAAATGCTAATAATTTCTATGAAACATAAGGTCAGAAATCTGACTTAGACCATGAAAAGGCAAGAGTTCAGATTTTCAAATCTGTGCCTGGGTTAATTAAACATTCAAATCTTGCTCACTGTAATAGTCTGTCAGCAATAACTCAAGGATATTGAAATCAATAAGGTCTACTGAAAAAGTTCTTTAACGGCACTTTTGCATAACAAAGCCAGACAGCTAAAAAGCCTAGAGATTCCAACCAGGAACCATAAAATAATCTCAGCATTTTCCCCACTGTGCTATATCTGAGAGTAGATGCTTCAAAAGAAGTATTTTATTTTCTGTACCTTCATAAACTGTTTTTTTTTCTCTGCCAGATGCTAATGAAAATGTCTACAGTCATGTACCCTCACAGTACAGTAGAAAAATACATTTGGTAGAAATACCTTGCGAATATAAACAGAAATGCTATCCAAACTTGTGTCTTTTTAGACTGGAATTACTATTGATTGTATGAGCTTTGTGCAAATCTGTGGATGAAGCTGTCTGGCCCTTGTCTGGGTTTAACTGGCATCAACAAAAGAGCTGAACACCTTTCTCACTGCTAGAGAGCAGGAGCACTGATTGTTGCTAGTAAGAGCAGACACAGCTTGCTGATAGCTGGATATTAGGCAGCTTCATTTCAATTTTATGAATTACTTTATTGTGATCCTAGCACGTGAATTCTGACTTTTACCATGGGACAACCTGACCTGAGTAGCCTTTCTGGCAACAATGAAACTATTATTTATTACAGTAGTGCCCAATGACTCCCAACAAAGACCACTAAAAAAATATACAAAGTTAAAAAGAAAGCCATATATCCAAAGGACATAAAATTTCAAAGAAATAAGTCATATGCAGACAAAGCGGAAGTGTTCCCATTTGGGGGATTTGGAACAATAAGAGATGAAAAGATTTGCCAACAGTGAGCCAATATGCCAATGGCAGAGAAAAAAACAAACCTAGAATTTCTGAGTCTCTGTCTATTGTCCTAAGTGCAGCACTTCAGAGCTGATTTACACAGTTTATTTCTAAATCAAGATTCAGCTAAGGGTGGTCTCAAATTTTTTAGATTAAACTTCTCCTTTCTATTTATATTTCTCATAATCCTCACACTAGTTCATCCTATATATACATAACCCATTCGGTACATTACATAATCTACTTTACTGGAAATACAGTCTCATTTCAATTTGACCATGAACAAATATTCATCTCTTCTTATGAAGAGAGCAAAGGGAATACATAACTTCAGTTCATTAGATATGTCTCGTCTCCAAAAAGCTGGAGAAAGCTTTATGATTCAGGTTTTGTTCTTGCTCGCACTATTTTCCAACTCGAGGAACACCACTAAACATGGTGGAGTAAGATGTGTGTGAACTGGTGTAAGGAAAATAAGAACCTGGCCTTTCTCTTCCTGAAGAATTCCTCTTTGGCTTTTAGAGCTATAAAGGACACAATGAAATGCATGCAATGCAAATAAGCCAGTTACAACATTATTTGAAAGACATATAATTTTATATTCATGATGCACCTAAAATCAATATGTCTTTGGGGGAGAGGAAGTTGGAAAGGCTATAAATAAATACAGAGAAATATTCCAGTGGTTCTTTTTATGTTTGCAGAGTCATGTTAACATATTAATATGTTGATATTATGATAATCTAATGATCTTAGATTTTTGCATTTGCATTTATTATTTCTGTAAAACATAATAAATATGGGCAGAAAAAAGTATCACCACTTGGAGGTTTTCAGCTAGTGCATTGAAGAAAGAATCACTGAGAAATCTATTATCTTCAGCAGTGACATGACACAGCACTTTCTAAAGAGAATAGCAGTGACTCTGTTATTTGCTTTTATGTCATTAATTTTAGTTTCTCTAAAATATAACTACTTTCTAATATACAGATCAGACTCTTGGCTAGTGTAAATTTCCACAGATTATTTATCTTCCTGGGGTTATGTTGAGTATTTCAAAATTATTAGTGCACAAAGCTGTCTGTCTGAAGTAATGAAAAAGAATAGCTTTCTTTCTAGTAAAGGAAAATATTATTAGTATTTCAAGCTGTTTCCATACAGTCATCACCAGCGTGATGAGTGTGGGAATCGCACCATGCAGAGGTGTAGAGCAGCAGATGGAAGTGTGCTAACCGTCTAACTTTTCAGCAAAGGAAATAAGATGGTTTCACAGAAATATTAAAAGTGTATCTAATCCACCTAAACATATGAAACATTGCTCTGACAATGACTGGTAAATGGAATTACTTATGAATAAGAGCATGATGGATGTGACATGAGAACACGTACCAGTCCAGGGATATTGGAGGTAGTGAAGGTTGTAACAGTCATGCTGATCAAATAATTCAGCATTGAATCTTGTTCAGACTCAAGAACCATTAAGAAACTCTTCATTTACTTTCTGCAACAATTTTTTTCCCTGAAACTGTATCTATTAAATGAAGCAATGCTTTGCCAAGCTGTGCTACAGACTTTGAAGAACCACAGTCAGTTTCAGTAGCCATTGAAATAAATGGGTGTTGCCATTGACAGTCAGACTAGAATGATGAACAAGGTCATGCACTAATTCTCAGTTCATGGTGTTTACAAACAGCATAGTGTCTAAGAACCATGTGTTGTACTGGACTTCAATCCTTCATGTTAATATCTGCAACCTGTATTAAAATAGGACAGAGCTATTAAACTTGATATTAAACCAAATCGTAAACTTGTGACTTCCGCAGTACTGGGAAAGTGTGGAATTACAGGCAGAGATCTATGCAGGACTAGGTAGGCTGCCCAGGGAAGTGGCTGAGTCACCAACCCTAGAGTAATTTAAAACACATGTAGATGTTGCACTCGGGGATATGGTTTACTGGTGGGCTTGTCAGTGCTCAGTTAATGACACGACTCAATGATCCAAAGGTTTTTTCCAATCTAAAAATATTCAGTTACACTGTGATTCTAAGTCTCAAAAAAGTGTAAACCATTGGCATTGATTTTGTAGAGTGAAGAGGATAGGGGTGCACCATCCAGCTATTTGGGACATCATTATATTCTTTATTCTACCTTCAACAAGCAGGCGAGAGGTACACTTCCCTCACTTCCCATGGACATCGTAAATGCCTAATATCAGCAACCTGCTCCTCCTTTTGCCTACCCTGAGAGGCCCTTTCAGTTCACCCTGCACTTCATGATCTCTGGGCACAGCGGGATGGAATTGCATTTGGGTAAAATTGTATTAGTTTTATAGTTAATTCCCAATAGTTCAATATTTTGACATTGTCAATGTATAAGAGCACTGATTTTTGTTTTCACACAAAAATATTTTAGAAGGTAATTTCTGAAGCCTCAAATTCCAGTAAGTTTCAGGGGAAAAAAAACCATGTCTTTTCACAATATTGAAATGCTTTATTTGGTTGATCTAGAAATATTGACATTAAATATTTGGAAATTCTTTATTCAATTTAATATTTAAAAAAATAATGCAGTTAAAAATAGTTCAGGCTGAGAAATATGGAACTTTAAAAATGCACTGTTCCCATCACTACATGATGGGAATCTAGCTGGGAAGTTTTTTTAGAAATATGAAAT
The DNA here is from genome assembly GCA_013397895.1 of Origma solitaria. NCBI lineage: Eukaryota > Metazoa > Chordata > Aves > Passeriformes > Acanthizidae > Origma > Origma solitaria. The sequence goes on from VZRL01004253.1 coordinate 2,009,048, forward strand.
ATACAGATCATTCTAATCACCTTATTGTCATAAGGGATAAATACCATAAGATTGTGATCAAAGCATTATACAAGACTGTCTGCATTTGTATTTAGCATAACTGAGGCTTAAGAGTGGTCATTAAAGAAAGAAAGGTCACATTTCATTTTGAAACATCATTAGATCACTGGGATCATATGTTAATGTCACTACATCTACAAAAGCAAAAAGGGTATTATTTACAGTACTCCTTTTGGACGTCTAGATATTTTTATAAGAATGGAGAACAGGAACTTGGCTAGTGATTCTCAAAAGATCTAGCAAGCTTCACTTATTAAAGAAGAAAGTTCTCATCTTACTTTTCTCCTTTATATTTTTGTTCTAGATATTGCTTGGGGGGGGTATTTTTGTTTGTTTGTTTGTTTTTTGTGAAAGTGTGGTTTATTTGTATGTTTGTTTGCTTTTTTGTTATTGCATGATAGTTTCCTGACTGGTAGTATCCTTAGAATAAAAAGTGGCTTCAAATTGTCATTACAAAGAGTCATCCTAGACAAACTATCTCTTTGATCTGTCCTGTTCTTTTGAGATTAGATCCTCAAATTCTTGGAAATCATACCTGAAATTATCCAATATGTTCCAGCCCAAACTAGTATCTAAAATACAAAACCTCTTCACCTCTTTCTCATGACTTTTATACTGAAGTAGCTCTATTGATAGTGTCATGGGAGCTTCCCATTCAGAACATACACATGACATTCACAGAACTGACATTGATTACATTAGTTTTGGACAAGTACCAAACACAATTTACAAGTGTCCTGTGGCAACTGCAGCTTCTGTTCCCTCAGGAACTGAGCACTATGAGGGATGTAATTGCAAACCAAATAACTATAATTTGTATTTCTTTCAGAATATGAAAATAAAATATCAGGTGGCATTCACACCACTGTTTTTCTAGGGCTGCCTAGCCACATAGACAGGCATATAGTTAATTTGTGCCTAACTTGTCCAGAAATTTTCTGGGAGCTTCAACGACTATGCAGCTTCAAAGTGCCTGCTACATTGCTGCATGTCAGCTCGCTTGTACCTGTAGCTCTATAAAAATTCAAGTCTAACCTGAGCAGTGTAGAATTTATTCAGAGCCACCTGAACTCTTCTTAAGCCCCCTGGAGAATTCTCCAAACATTAATCACAGTGAACACCATTTATTTATTTGATGACACCATGACTATTTATTTGATGTAATACTGACACTGATCCCATTCCCTTATATTATCTTAGTGGAGAATAATAACTGGGGAATCAATTACAGAGATAGGCAACATCTTGTCAGTCTCATCCTCCTCAAAAAGTTGAAACCGTTTAAAAATTTCAAGTCGTGAGACATTGAGAATGCACTGAAGCTAAGATTCAGTGTCTTTTTACTGAAGATTAACCATTGTGCATCTAGGCATATAACAGGGTGGGGCAGATATTTAGAAAGCAAGAGGGAGCCTTATTTTAACATATGATTTAGAACACCTTATGTCCAGAGAGGAAGAATAGAAATTCCAACCCCACAACATATATATATTTTACCCTGGAGAAGTGTCGGCCAAAAAAACCCAACAAACAAACAAACAAACAACCTACAGAATCCAGAACCAAAATAAGCAACCAAAACAAATAAACAAAACCAACCAAACAAAAACCGAAGCAAATTGCTATTTTACTGTAGAATTTTTTTTTTTGACCTCTCAGAGCCTTGGATCAGTTCCTCACAGAGCTGCCTGGCTGGCAGTGCCAGTGCCCAGCCAGTTATGGGAGTAAGTCTGAGGACATGAAGGCAGTGGGACCACGCTCTAGCAGAGGAGTGCTTTAAAGCCAATGCAAGTGCTGTGCAACCACAGTCTCTGTTTTCTCTCTTTAATTTGTATAGAGACTTTATGCAGTTATGATTTCCACCCACACAGGTGCACTAATAATTCCTTTAAGGACATCTCCTAATTTTGATGACACAACTTGTAAATCAGCTGAACTGGATCCATTCATTACCTTACAGAGCTTTAACAGAGCTGTTGAGAGTTGTTTCCCTCACCATTACTTTGAAGCACAGGCCCCCAACACCATTTTCTCTGTTAGTGCAGTGCCATGTGGCTATTAGCTTCAGACTTATTCAATATATTTTGAAGTGTGGGCTATGAATAAGGTGTGTATTTATATAATTCTGCAAATCTTATGCTTGTATTTCTATGTCCTGTATTATCCTTAAGCTCCCTGTGTCCTCTAGCGGCTACCTATCCGAATTGCACAATTGGCAAACATTTCTATTTTTGTATCTCAAAACATTAAAAAGAATAATTAACTTTCCATCTTATAAATATTGTCCTGTATTCAAACCTATTCCTTTTTTACTAGATTTTATATTAGTGTGATATTTTTATAGTTATTCCTGGTAAGCATCCAGCAGTGTGTGTGGCAGTATTGACAATTTTTCATATAATTTTCTTGTACACACACATTTGTCTATTATCTAGTTATCTGTGTGCTTGCTGGAGATTTTAGCAGCCATTATGAATTGTGAATGGTGATACAGGTCTTGGCAGGTACTGTGGAGCATTTCCCTATGAACAGAGTCACATTCTTCTCTCACTTGGGCATGCCAAATTGTTGCTTAGGACATTGAAATTTGCTTCTGACCATCCTAAAATATTATTTGTATACAAAGCACAGTACATTTTTTAAGAATTTGGATTTTAGCCTACTGAGAAAACCCAAATATGTGAGCACATAACTGACAATCGTTCTATAATAAAGATACATTAGGAACAATGCAAATTTCACATGTAACTGTATTTGGGGCTTTCTAAATTCTTGACAATATAGTATTAAAGTGAGATCCAGTTCAGTTAGTGTTAACCTTTCAAGCTGTAAAAACTAGAAGTGAGTGCAACTAGGCTCCCACTCAAACCAGAAGAATAATGGTACTTCTAAGTAGATATCATTCTAGAACTCTTACCTAGGAAAAAGATGAATTGCTACTCTACAGAAGTACCTCGCCCTTCAGACGCACTAGAATACTTGTCCAACTTTACATGGCTGCACTTACCCAGATAATCTCCTCCTTAATATCCTTTTAAAACTGGGGGAATGACCAATTATTTTAAGTGTAACAAACCTGTGAGACATGAATAGGTATTTATAGATTTGGATGTAATTTACTGTGCTAGAATAGTGAAACACCCTCCCATGTGGACTGAATAGAAGTATTTGTATATTTTCAGAAGCTACTTCACACTAACTGAAGTATTCTATACTTCCCAAAATGTAGCTCTTGGAGGGAAGGAGGCACTCCTCTGTATTTGAAGTTCTCTAAATAAAAAATTCAACCTATGACAGGGACTTGAAGTGGAATTATTTTCATTCTAAATAAAAGGAAGGTACCAAATGTATAAGTATCAGAAAATTGATTTCTGAAAGGGAAGTTTTAGAGAAAAAATAAACAATACTACCACATATGCTTGCAATACCACATCTTCCTCAGTTCTCAAGATGTTTCAGGTCACCTCATTGATCAGAGGATAAAGAATGTTTTAAGGTTTCAAGCTCATCCACTCTAAACCGCTAAAGCCATTTGGCTAAACAAATGAGACATTGAGTGAGAACAAAATATGTCAACTACAACACTCCTTGTTAAAGAGCTGAGGAGTCCAATATTTAGAAGACTCAGTGAAATTCCTTGAGATTAAATTACACAACAGACAAGGACAAAATAAAGAAGGACTGGAAGGAAAAGTAAAGGCCTAAAGAAGCAACATTTAGTAAATTGTGTTTTGATCAAATCTGACAAAGGGCTCCTTCTGTTTCAAAGTGTAGTGCAGTATATAGTACTATTTACATCACTTTGAAAAAGTTGATCCAGACACTCAGGAAACTAATATTCAGCTTATCAGGAAGATTTGATAAGCAACTAGTAAATAGCACAGTACCTCAAACTTTAATACACAAAATTTTGCAGCATAGTACCTTAACCATAGTTAAGAACAAAACCCAAACATGTTAAAGCCCGAATGTTAATGTCATCATGATTACAGTAAGTAGAGCCTGATCCAATTTTTAGTGGAAGTAATTTCATAGACTGTCACAAGAATGGATCAGAGAATTTTTGCACCACAACAATACTCTGCAGAGTTCATGATTCATTTGGCCAAATATTATTCTTCCTGACTTTTGTTAATAGCCGATGAGTAAGTGTAATCAAAAAAAATCTGAGAAAGGAAAAAGGTTGAGTTAAAAATGACAAAGAAATTGTTCAAACTCACTCATGACTGAGCCAATCTGAGTAATAACTGAGCTCCTATGAATGACAATGCAGAGGCTGTAAAGGAGAACGATCAAGATGTGTCTGAAGACATAAGCTGAATTTTCTGCATTGGTATAGACTTGCTGTGAGACCTCCAGCAAATCACTTGGGTCCACATTCACAGAAGTATCCTGAATCTATTTCAAGTAACACGTAATTCAGTTAAGTGTTAAATGTTTCAGTACCCTATGAGTCCAAACATGGATTCAATGGTCTTAAAGGTCTTTTCCAAACGAAATAATTTTATGAGTCTTGATCTTAGCTCCTCAATGGGAATAATAGTTTGACATCTGACAAAAATGTGTCAGAGATAGAACACTGAGGACCATGAGACAATCATGTTCTGTGCTAGTGAGGATTAGGTGAGTGTGAAAAAGAAACTCTTTCATTATTGAACAGGATCGTTCCATAGGCAGAATATTTTTACTACATGCATCTATGTGAAAGTACTACACAGGAAGAGGTAAAACAGGCTATGCTTTTAATTCTCTGAGAAAAAATGCACTAATTTCATATTCAACCTCACAATTTTGGGTATTATTAAAAATCCTTCTGCCTGCTTTCTGCCTATCTTTAGGGTGTCTGTGGAGTGAACAATCAATTCTGCTTGGCATTATTCAAAGGATCTTGTTTAGATATTGAAAGCTCTATTCCTTTTTGCCAAATAAAATTTTCTCACAGATATGTGGAAGGAGAGATTTCATTATTCTTGTTTGATTTAGCACACTCATCAAGTAGGTTCTGTACAAAGAGAGGACAAAAGACATCTTTTGGTCCAGAGATTTTACATGCTTCTTAACCACTTCCAGATCTTGAAATGTTGTTTATTTTCAGAAGTCTGGTCAATCACTTCATTCTACAGACTTTGGGCAACATAATCTCTGATGGTGTTTGAATAGATCAAACTAGATCAAAATAGATCAATGATTGTTGGTAAACAGTGTTTGTTCTTACTTCTAATTAAAATTGATGGAAACATTTTAAAATTTCTGGAGAGCGTGCCAAAGCCAAATGGCACTGGACTGATTTTTACTCCCAGTAAAAATACCAGTATTTATAAATTTTTTTTGCTTAGAAGTAGTCTTACCTGTGTAGTTAGTAGGCTGATAGTAATTATGGTTAAGGTAAGAACATTATTTTCAATGTATTTAAATTTTCTTCATATCCCTAAGCAAGTACATATGAAGAGATGTCAAGAAAAATCATGTCAACTTTGGAACTTATATTGCATCTTTATAAGAACATACTTTTAAAGTATATAGAATAGAACTTTCTGCATGGTATGATATGTTCTGGTATTTACTTGCCAGAAAGCAAGTATGGCAGTAATGTGTATTGTGGAATGTTAGCTATAGCATTTTTCAAATTATCTGAACTAAACAGATTGTTCTTAAGGAAATCTGATATTTTTGTATGGAAATGTTCCAGAGCTTCTGACTTAACCAAAATGGAATTTGCTTTTGTGTGAGTTTAACTGAGAGATTAACATCAAGTAAAAGCTCCAAAGAATATTTTCAAGTATTTTCAGTGATTCTTATGAACTGTGCATCCTGAAATAGATGTGCATATTTTCCAGGTTACAATCTATGCTTATTATATTGCTTTTAAAAAGAATTGTCAAAATATTATATAGATAAAAATAGGTACAAATACAATAAAATATATACATAAATGTTTTCTATACTTCAAAGTGATTTTTTAATAATGACAAGGGTTTGTAGAAACAGGGAGAAATTCCAAACTGGTGAGCAAAAGAAGACAATAGCAGACATCCCTGGACAGCTTCCCATTATTTACTGTTCTGCATTGTCAAGAAACAGCATTCGCCAACTGCATTTTTGTCCTCTTTGGGGGGTCCTAGTAACACCTCAGGGTTTATAGAAGAGGATAATATGCATCACTTTGCTCCAGCTTGGATGGTGGTGTCAGGTGGTCGAGGCAAACTGGTCCCTTGATATTAAGACACATAAACTCTGACATGAACTGGTCTCACAAAACACATCATATTTCAGTGTCTTGCTCATTCCACTTACCCTGTAAAGTATTGGAGATGCTCTGGAAACAGATAATACAAACAGGTGGAGACATTGCTCACAATAACAAGTGTAAAACGTACTGAATACTTTTTATATACTGCTGCTTTCCATTGTCATCATTGATTTGCACAGCATGGGTTTATGCCAATATGCTTCTTTAACCACTTCTAAATTTCCTTGTGATATTGATCAGGCACAGCTCCTCTTTTATTGAAGCAACCTCAATTTAGAACTGTCTACATGACTGACAGCTAACAAGTAAAAACCAAGGCTTCAGGGTGAGCAGAGACCAAACAATGAATATTATTAAAACTTTGGCATCTGTAAGCCACATCTTGAAGGTAAATATATTTTGTACATCTTTTTCTAAAGTCCATTTAGTAGTAAAAGTTACAGTCTTCAACAAATCTTTTTATTTCTTGCCATACTGTATGTTGAATCTCTTGGGACGTCACAAAACCATTTTTTCAGATTGTATTTTTTGAATGAACATGGGAACTGAGTACTATTTTTCTTCAGTTTGTTCCTTTCCCAGTGTGTGGCATTGTATCTTCCAGAGCATTCCATCTACAATAGAAATCAAAATCATCTAACTCCAATGCCGTAAAGACTGTCACACATGGGAATTTTCACCCAAATGAGTGCTAGCTATTATTTAGTTGATTAAATTAGTTGGATATTTTCCCTCTGTGTACAGTACAGAAATGTTCCTGCAGGAGGTGATTCACCCTTGTATATGTATCATTTCCCATGATATGCACTGGATAGTACAGACAACAACAGTACGATCTTATAATACACTTTTGAAAAGAACTGCATCGAGCTCTGGGGTCCCCAGTACAGAAAGGACATTGACTTGTTAGAGAGAGTCCAGAGGAGGCCACCAAGATGATCAGAGGGTTTGAGTACCACTGCTATGAGGAAAGGCTGAGAGAATTTTGGCTATTCAGCCTGGAGAAGTGAAGGCTTCAAGGTGACCTAATTGTGACCTTCCAGTACCTGAAAGGAGTCTACATGAAAGATCAGGAGAGAGTTTTCACAACGTGTAGTGACAGGACATGGGGGAATGGCTTCAAACTGAAAGTGAGTAGGTTTAGATTAGATTAGAAAAATATCCTTTGCTTTGAGGCCGTGAAACAGATTGCCCAGAGAAGTTCTGGATGCCCCATCCCTGGAAGTGCTCAAGGTCAGGATGGAGCTCTGAGAAACCTGGTCTAGTGGAAAGTGTCCCTGTCCATGGCAGCGGGGTTGGAACTAGATGATGTTGCAGGTTTCTTCCAACTCAAGCCCTTCTATGATTCTATGAACTTTCTTTTATACTCTAAATTATTCTAGAACACGTCTAAATAGAAAAAGAGAATAATTACAAATCCAGATTAAAGCAAAACATTTTTACTATAACCCTTTGCCTTACAAAGTGTTTTCAGTGTAGAAATTGCGTGTAAGCAGTAAGCTAGACTAAGGCAAAATATTGTTCAAAAAAGCACAAATGAATGTGGTTTCATAATGAATGCAAAGGGGGGCAAATTTTATAAAACACAACAAACAAAAGCACAGAAACTGTTTTACTTGAATGTAGAAACTTCAATAAGGACTAAATTTTGAAAACATTTATTTATTCCTTTGTTCCTTCTAACATCATACTGGCAAAAATTCTCCCCTTCGAGTGAGAGGTCTTTAGCAAGTCTCCCTATTCCAACCCATTCCAGTAGCAATTGGTCCCTCTTGAATACACAGCTCAAACATGGAGGACAAAGCAAACACTATGCCCTGTTCAAATAGATTATCAGCTAGCTCTTCCCGATAACCTACTTCAATACCAGTAAAACAAAAGCAAACTAAACTAGCAAACAGCTTGGAGAACAGAATCCTTTTCATGCAGGAAATTGCAGGACATTTTCATTCTGAATCAGGATGAATCTTCAGAAATATTTGAATCGTTTTGTAGGATGAAAATCTTCCATATTTCAGTTCAGAGATACTAAACAAAACCAGGTGATATTCATGTTTTAAAGAGTCAATTCAAGATATACTACTTCTATATTTTGAAAATTAAATAAGCTGGCAAAAGCTGTCCTTTCCCTGTAAAAATATTGCATTTCAACAACTACATGGGTATAGCTAAAATATTCACCAGCTTTAAGCAGTACATTAAATAATGCCAAGAATAAATAAAATACTATTAATGATCTTGAGTTTTTTGTTTTTCTCAGGGTAGAGGCCAAGGATTCCAGCAGCTGGGTGGGTGGTGAGTCTGTGCTCCTACAACAGTTCAATAAAAGTGTACCAGCACATAGTCTAGCTGCACCATTGACATAATGGGGTCAACATTAATCATTTGAGAAATCATGAATGCAATGAATGGATTTTCAAAGAACAGATTTTAAAAATACATTACAAATGCATTTGTAATCTTGAGACTAGACACATATGCTTTGTGAGTTATCTGGAATCATAAATTATCTTCAGCACTTATTAAAAGTGATGTAATTCACCTCTGTAAGAAGTCATATTAAGGGACCTACAGCTGACCTATAGAAGCAAATTAAAACATATTAAGTGGTTAAACTTCAGTGTTTGCAATTAAAAGCTCACAATGCATAATTAATTTGAAAGTGGATAGCAGATCGCTGGTCAAAAACATTGTTAACAACTTCCAAAATAATTGACACCATCCAAATGCTTTAAAGGACTTTTCTAAAAAAGTAAACAAATTACCTGCTGTCAGGTCACAGAAAATATTTTGATTAATAATTAAATATGTGTATTGAAAGTACTAATTTGCAAGCTCATTTTAATCTTTAAGCACTGTTTCTGAGAGTCTCAGTGCAAAACTTATTCAAATGTTCTCGCAGTAGGAGCTCTACTTTGACCTCATAACATCTCTGCTTGGTTCACATCATCCTTGAGATCCAAGCAGATCAAGTGTTTTATGGCATCTAGTACTGTAAAAAATACTGGGACTCCCATCAATTTTTTCAGCTGCAGGAAGTTTTTCAGCTTTCAGTGACCAGAGCCCTCTGCTCCTACATGAAATGAGAAGTTCTTCAAAAGTTTAATCTCATCAATAGTGACCCATATAACAGCAAGGAATCTGCCAACCCACATCAGATAATAGCTGCAGATCTTGAACAATTAATCCTTTCCTAAATGATTTTTTTTTTTTTTTTGTTATCTATGTTCTGATTGGTATACACATTTCTGGTTGATGCAGTATTTTTACAGGTGATATTTTTTGGGGTATTTTCCTTATGTTGTGCTGCACAGCATTCAAAATGTTCCACACAGGCTCCTACTCAGCCAGACTCTTACTCCCATATTCAGGAACAAAATCATCAATTCTGTTGCTCCATTGATTGCGGATCAGTTAATAAATATTTATAGCACTTGATATATGCATATTGGTAAGAGTGCGGATGGATAGTACAATCCTTGATCTTTTATTGATATTCAGGCTTCTTCAAGGATTACTTGCAAGCAGCAGCATTCTAATCAATTTGATAAATATGATCTAAGACATCATAGCCATTGCAATAGGAGAGTTGAAAACTGAAGGAAAGGGTAATTGAAGTGACCCAAATGATATACATAGCACAGGCAGGCACAAGGTGATTAGCCCAAATGGAGCTAGAAGAGCCAGGGAACACTTTAGTTCCGCCTAATCTGTCCTGAAATACTAAATCATACTTCTCACACTTTTAATAAGAATAGCACCATATAATAGTAAGCACAAAACAAAAATTTATTCTAGACCTAATGTGATACAAACTTTTGTGAGTACCACAGAATCTGGCCAGGACATGTACGGCTGCAGCCCCTATGGCTAGTGGAACGAACAGCTCATATTAGCCCTAGATTAGGGATCTTTGCTGAGACTGTTAAAATATACTGTCAAGAGTAATTGAAGTGGACAAGCTGATCACAAAGAGTCTGATTAGAGAGAGTGTAGCAGGGAATGTATGCAGAGGAGAAATCCTAGGCCACTGAAAGGTTTCATTACAAAGCAATAGAAAAATTACACTTCTCCAACTCATTTCCCTTGCTAGAGCCATCCTAAAGAAAAAACTCAAAAGCTCGCACAGTAAATGATGATGTAACCGTCATTTATTATACTTAAGCAATGCTTAATTAAGGTTGAGATCAAGTGAAATTATAGTTGATGTAAAATAAATTTAACTTCAAGTTTTCAATCAATTTTTCCAGCACAAAGAGCTGACTCCAGAATGTATTATCCCTGACAGTTTAAATCTTTCAATATGTAAAACCATCATATAAACCAGGGATGACCCCATCATTATAAATCAACATTTAATGAAGAAATTTGATGATACAGATGCACTTTGAAGGACTAAAATTAATTTATTTGTGCTGTACTCTGCCTGAATAGGAGCAAGCTTTGGAGAACTGTATGAACTTTATGAGAACACTGTCATTGGAGGTTTTCTTAAACCATAAATTTTGAAATTGTGGAATAGAGAAGTGTCCAGGCTGGTATCGATTCAGTACAGATTGCCTTTCACATAACACTGTGAGAACTGCTCAAGCTATTGCAGTTGCTATATGTAGAAAAATAAATGACTGAGTAAAGCTTCAAAGTGGAACAGTTTCTAGAGACAGCAGCCATGTTGGTATTTATTGCTGCTTGCTGTTGTCCAAATTGAACATACATGTTCCTTAGATTAGATCTCTGCTTGTACCTAAAATACAGCTTCAATCAATAAAGTTAGTAATTCCTTAGTATACTTTGCATGCCGCGATACCAATAACTCCAACTATCAATCGCACAGTTACTGCTGTCACCTGCTAACAGACACAGTTAAGTATCTAATGCCTCCTCCCACCCCTGCTGATACCCAGGAAAGGCAGAATTCCTGAGTAATCCCTCAATGAGGAATAAAGTTGTCCCTTCCACTGCCGATTCCACATTCCTGAATAGGAAGGGTACGGTTTTTTGCAGGGGAGAAATTGGAAATATATTAACACGCACTTCCACTTACTTCATTGGAAAAACAAATTTTCACTCACAGTATCTAGATATTGTGATACTAGATGGATCCATAGAAGTTGGAAACAGCAGACTTCTTTTTCTTTCATCACCTAAAATATGTGAGGGAAACACTGCATGGCTAGGCATTAGCAGGAAGCAAGAAGGTTCCTGGTTATAGCACCTGGGCTTCACTCTTTGCTGTAAAAATTTATAGTTGTAGTGCTTAACAAATGAATCAGTAGCACAGTTCTCTGCTTCAGCCTTCACACAGTTTAAAACAGATCTCTCGAAAGGGGTGACAATAAACAAAAGATGGAGGAAAAATTTTATCAAAATGACCATAAGAGTATATAGTTACAGTGCAATTTCTCAGAAATTACGGTGGTTTTCCCTTAAAAAAAAGGAGGAATTGTATATTAATAGAGTCTTCTGTTTAGTCTAATTAGGTAACAGCTTTTTGATCATGCTTTGATATTTCAATATTGCAGCCATAGTGTAGCTACCTGTGCCTTCAAGATGATGTATTCTGGAGAAGACTTTTCTTTATTTTTTAAGCACATACTAAATATTTAGAAACATCTATGTTAATAAATACAGTGGTTAAAATATTTTCTGCATAAAACTGCAAGTCTTTTGTCATTGAAAACTTTCATGCGGTGATATGGAAAGATCTTCAATTGTGTTGGGATTTCATTTGAGCCAGGACTTTATCTAAATATGACTTTCTATCAGCAAATGTGTATGTGGAAATCACATCAAGACAGGATCACATTCTTCATGCATGCAAAATTCTCTTCCATTTCACTAGAAAGTTGGAGGCTGATTTCCGCTAACTGTAACTAGTAGACATTAGATTTCCGCAACACTTCCAAGGAACCCCATGGCTGATGTAAAAGTAATAACAGATCCAATGCCAAGTATTCTACAAGAAAGATATGTCACTAGCTGGTTCTCACCTGAAGAAACTGCAACACAGTGCATTTGTACTGATACCTATTTTTCTTTTATTTTTATGAGACTTCCACATACACAACTTATTTCAGGAAAACAATTATATCTTTGCAATGCCATTGTGGAAAGGATGGAAATAATAGAATGATAAAAGGGTACTATTATTATTATTATTATTATTATTATTATTGTTAATTATCATCATCATCATTATTGTTGCTATTATTATTTATACCTATATTCACAGAAAGAAAGATATCCTTCTTATAAATTTAGACAGTGGTAATAACATACGAGATGTGAACAGAAAATTCTCAATTGAACTATGTGAACCACTCACAATGAAATCAATGAACAATTACAATTTAAGTTTACAGATTTTTTTCTGTTTGCCAAGAATTATTAACACATGATACAGGGAGATAGATATATATTTCTCAATAAATTAAAGATTCAGTGCTGTCCTCCCACTTTGTGACTGGCCACTTCCTCTTTTGAATTTCAACCATTTGTGCATACATATGGAAAGCAGCAGTGGTTTGCATTACTTCCAGCCCAAACACTTTCTCCCAGAATTACTGCATTGGATGGCTCCTATGCCATTAGTTTGGAACTGACGCTTCTTAACATAGCCAAGGCAGTCTACTCTTAAAGAGCACATATGTTGTTAAGTGTCCAAAAATTTACCTTTTGATTAAAAAGAAAAAAAAAAAAGATAGACACTTTGGGGAAAGGGAAATCCATATGAAGGGGCCCACACTCTTATTCATTACATCCACATATTCACCTAAAGGATCTATCATCTTGTCAAATGCAGGTTAAATGCAGTCTGGTAAGTTACATAAAGAAGTGATGAATAGAGCTGATTTATTTTTCAGTGATTCATCTATAAGCTGTATACCAAGAGAAAGAAATTAATCAATTGCATAAATTATAGTAATATATAAATTGTAGGAATAGTAATATGTTTTCTCCTATTTTGATAATCATACCATCTAATGATGGAAAACATACTGATATAAAAGAATCAACAAGCCGAAACTTTAACTGCATAATATTGAGCATTTATTAATAGAGCAAAGGCAAAAACAGTGCTGGGTGCTTAGCAATTTTGCCAGAGGCACACCCATCCATTGTACAGTGAATTTAAGTACTTTGTTTAACTGTTACATATTCATTAAGCCTAGGAGGTAATTTACACTTCACTCAACTCCCCCCCTCCGATCTTTGCCCCCTTCTGCCAGCGAAGGTGCCTGTCTTGGAATCTCGGACCCTCTGGATTGTCTCAGAATTGAAGGCCCAAATCCTCCCGTCTATGTTTCCTCAGTTCCAACCTGATTTGTAGGTGACAGTCCTTTTGGGAGGTGTGAGTCAAGATAACAGACTTCCTGGGATGCCTATGGTTATCTTCTTTGTTTCTTTAAGATGTCTTGATCCCCGGCTCTGTGGTTTATCAACTTAAAAGACATTTATGACCATGTATTTATTACTACATTTTCTAACATATCATAACTATCTCAGAGTTACAATTTACCCTAACAGTGTTTCTACTTAATTATATTTTATCTTAACACTAGTTTTTTGTACAGTACACATCACTTTTAGATGTTAAATTCATATATGCGAAAGCCAGCATTTATCACAATACTCAAGAGAAAAAAACCTTACAACCATGCAGTTCAATCCAATGCTGCCACCTTGTGAAAATGAAAATCTATTACTGCTTCTGTCGATTACGTAGAACCATATAACCATAAAATGATTTGGGTTGGAAGGGATAGAGATCATCTACTTCCAACACCCCTCCCATGGGCAGGATCACCTGCCACTAGACCAGGTTGCTCAAATGCTTCAATGAAGTTTCATTTTATTTCATTTCTTGATTTCATTTCCTTGATGTCATTTACTTTCACGAAATGAAGAATTTTCAAAATTAAATCTTGTGACTTATATTAAATGTCCCTCTCATTGGCAAATTTTTTTGCTAAACACAGGACATGGTCTTTATTCACCACAAACACAGCATAACTCCATTACAAAACAAGTATCAGTACACATTTAATCAGTGAATAAAAACTCAAACACATTGAAAAGTTCACCAGTGACATGATTCTGTAAAATGATGGATTTCAAATGGATGCATTTCCATTGTTTTAATATTTAAATATCTTGTTTATCCATAACGCAACAACAAGCAGTTGCCCTTTAAGTGAGTATTTTGTGCTTAACAGCCCTAAATCTCCCAGTAAGGTACTCAGCTTATTCTAAGCACATTAGATGGGGAAACTCCTACCATTCTTGGCAGATCCTTCCCATTGCTCCCAAGATGCACATTTTCTATGTAAAGTCTGACTTTGCCTTTTTACCCTTATTTTTTGTTATATCTGGTTTTGCATCTTGGTATTTATTCCTCCTCAGAACTGGGGTTAGATGCATTCCTTATAAGCACACTAAAACGATATTATCTGCAACCTGCCCGCTCTGTATCGTTTTTGCTAGCTTGAATTCTATTGAATCTCTAATTCTAAAACAGGACATTTTCTACAGCTTTTAATAACCAGAGAGGGATTTTACACAGACAGACAGTGACAGGACAAGGGAGACTGGTTTTAAAATAGAAGAAGGGAGGCTTAGATTGGTGTGTTTTTATTTTTCTTGACTCTGGAGTTCTCTAGGCAAACAAGAATGGAAGCAAACCCACAGGGTTTTAATCCACGTTTACTGTGGTTTTGGTTTTTTTTTCTTTTCCTGGTTAATTGCCTCTTGCAATTTATTGTGAACACTAAATTCCAGACTACTATGACTCCAAAAAATCCCCAAACATATCAAAAACAAAATAAAGAAGCCAAAACCAAAAGAAAAATACCCCCCCAACCAAATAAAACAAAAACAAACCCAAAAACAAACAAAAAAACCCCCCTACCCCCCCAAAAAAAACCCAAGGCAAAAAAACCCAACAACAAAACAAACCCTACAAAAAAGAACAAACAAACAAACCAAAAAATCCCAAAAGCCCCGACAAAACAAAAAATCCAACCAACCAACCAACCAAAAACCAAACAAAACCAAAAAAACCCCAAACAGAAACACAAAAAAAACCCCAAAAAACCCCCCAAAACACCAAAACCACAAAACACCAATATTGAACAAAAACAAACAAACAAACAAAAAAATCAAACAAAAAAAAAGAAACCAAAAAAACAAACCACCGAAAACACGATAAAGGTACTGCGAGGTGCTGTGTCGCGCTCCGTGGGTGCCGTCTAACATCGCAGGAACGCGAACCCGCAGCTCTTGGCGAAGTTTGGCTCCTCCCGCTCGCCGTCCGAGGCGCTGCTTCGCGTTGCCATGGTGAGGCTCCCGCTGTAGCAGCGCCGTGCGCGGCTCTCGTCCTCCCTACGGAGCTCCCGGCCGTCCGCTGTTGGCGGATACGCAATTTCAGGGCGGAGGGGCGGCCGGAGTCCAGGGGCGGCCAGAAAGGCGGGGGCTCCGTGAGGAGCTTGAGTGAACGACAGGTGAGTGCGTACATGAAGTAGCCGCAGGGAGCGGAGGACAGCGCGTTCTCTGAGCGGTGGACTACAGCTCCCAGCATGCAAAGGGGCGGCGCCGCGGGCCTGTCAGGGAGCGGGGTGGGTGGGGCTGCTCCGGCCGCGATGCCTTTCGGGAGGTGTAGTTTTGTTGCGTGCTGAGTTGAAAGGTGATGAGGTTTTTTTGGGTTTTTTTGTTTGTTGGTTTTTTGGTTTTTTTGGGGGGGTTGTTGTTTTTTTTGTTTGTTTTTTGTTTGGTTTTTTTATTTTTGTTTTAGGGGTTTTTTTGTAACTTTCAAAACAGATAAGACGCTGTTGGAAGTAGAATGTCAGAAGATACTGAAAGAATTGAAAAAGAAATAGAAATTGAATTAGGCAAAATCAGTGTTTCTTCCTTTGAAGCGGATGATCCCGACACAGAGGTATCAGACGAGCCCTTGAGTGACAGTGAGACAGTAAGTATTCAATGAGCTGAAACTGCTTCTATTTCTGCTTGAAAGTAGTACGGGCACTGGAAAGCCCATTTGATGAGTGAACATTTTCCTGACGTAACGAACCTGAGGATTTCTTCTGAAAAGTACTGTTGGTAGTATTGCTTCAGGTAAAATGTAAACTCCAGTGGTGACAAGATAATAAGAGAAATGAATATCAGCATTCTGCTTGAGAAGATCAGATCTGGAGATTTTGTTTTAGAATCTTCTGAAGCTGGAAGATATGATGAGGTAGATTAAATCTGGATGAATAAACCGATAGTTCTTCACTAAAATCTGTAAATACGGATTTAAATAAATCTTACAAGAGACTGACTTCTGAGATTCCTTATAAGATTTTCAGATACTAATTTCTCATAAATAGGTGCTTCAAGTCCTCTTTCTTAGATGGCTTCTTATTTTAGGGAGTGATTTTCCTCTGAAATAAAATCAGCTATTTGGGTCCTTTTCTGCCATTTTTATCTTTCAGACTCATAGCAAAGGGATTGGCTTGTGGGATGTTAGGGTAGATAATATTGATCATATGTGATCATAAATCATGTTTGATATGACATAGACGGAGGCATCAGTGGTAAGTGTGTATTCACTCACATACTGAATGTCAGCAATGTCTACCACAATTTGCACATCTGAGAGAAAGCAGACTATTTTCCCAAAATCTTGATCTTAAAGACAATCTTTTGAATAGAAAGTTTCTATATAATATAGAAAATTGAAGCATTGGTTTTACATGCATACGTTAAACATTAGTAAATTTAAAATAAATTTATTTTTAAAGAGTCTAAACATTTTAAAGAGAAAAATCCTGTGCATCATAGGTATTTGCTAATTTTTGTCTTATATTTTTTCTTTTATTTCTTTGTCTTACATGGTCATAAACACAATAATGTATTGAAATGTGTTTCTGGAGATAGTGCAAGATACATTGTTACAATTTGATTAGAATTTAATTAAAAATAGAATTTTTAATTGTTTAGTGGGTGGTAAGACAATGAGAACAGTGTAGGAATTTGGAAAAATTTTGGTGGGAATTGCTATTAAATCTCCATCAATGCTTTATAGGTAAAGCCAAAACAAGTCTTTATTCTTATATATCAAATATTTACCTCTTTTCAAGCCTGTGAGATGAAAATGTAGAGTGTATGTCAAAGGTTGTTTTTTTTCTAGATTTCAGGTGACTTACCAGAAGCAGTTCTCTCCTATTTAAACTTTATCAAGAGCAGCAACGAAGATGCTGAAAAGCTTATACTGCAAGATGAGCAAAGTACAAGTAAGCAGCAATCACAGTTAAAATGTTTGTACACCTCCTATTGCCAATGGAAGCATTAGTAAAATAATGCAAACTTTTTAGCAGAGCAAGCAGTGAAACCTATTCTGTCAGCTTCTGAATGCATGCTGAAAATCTCTAGGAATAAAACCATGCTGTGCTATCTTCTAGGATTAACATCTGAGAAGAAATCAAACTTTTCTACAAACCCATCTAATGCTAAAGAAGGCAAGTTGTGAGGTCACTCTCTGAGACAGGGCCCAGGCCAGACTCTTCATGAAAATCTAAAATGAAGTCAGTAGGAGCCGAAATGCAGAGTTCAGATACAATTGATTCCCCTAGGGTATGTTTAAAGACTGTCTTGAGAGATGCCCAAGCTAGCATTGGATGAAATGACCTTTAATTGGCAAAAAAAAAATTTTGCTGTCAGCTGTGTGACTGGAGCCAAGCTCCTAGTTTATATGCCAGAGACCTGGCACTGTCTGTTCCATTAGCGCAATAGTTTTGCTGAATAGAAGTTCAATACAGACTACAGATTTTGATCTCTGAGGAACATTCCTTTTTATCCCTTTTTTGTAATGCAAGCTTACTCTTTTTCATTGTTTTTATAGTTCTTTGTCAATTTTTGACCTATCTGATGCAAGCCTACTGTATTTTTCTGCACAGAAAATGTTGTGCTGTGCTCCATGATGTGGAATTCTCTTTCATATTTGCTATCACTGTATTCTTACAGTATTATTGTGTGTGTTTGTGTTACACGTATTTTCTGCTTCTAAAGGATTCCCATACATATTTAAGTAAAACCAGGGGAGAGGAAAGGGAAAAAAAAACCCTTTACTGTAGTTAAAAGAAATTGAGTAGATAAGCAGTATAGGCCAAAACTGAGCACTGGTAAGGGATTTTCTCTCCGTGAACTAAATTGTATATTTATTTTTTATTTAGGTGACATTTATGAAGTAGTTTCTTGCCATACTTCTGAATCAAATGAAGAACCAGAAGAATTTAAAGAAAAGGTATTTTTTATTTATACAATATTTATAGTGGACAAAATTCTATTAAATAATCTAGATAACTTACACTTCCTTTCGTGGGCTCCTAAGGAGACCTATAAATGTGTTCAGTTTAATTTCTGATTAACTATCCATAAGGTATTAAGATGAGTTTGTATATACAATTCTTTAGAATTAGGACTTCAACTGTAATATACCTTGTCTACAAGCTTTAAAATTTGAAATAAATTCCCTGTTAGTACTTGAGCACTTTTAAGCTTCTCTAATCTTATTTTTTTATGATGATCAGGATGATGTGCTACTATCTTGCTCCTAATATAATCCATTATTTTATAAAAAAATATTAACATAGTAATCTCTGTACCTTTCAAAGACAAATTAAGAGTTATGAACATGAGTACTTTTATATTTTCATAGAATTTGACTGAATAGCTCGCTGAAGTTCTTAGAAAAACATAAAACTGTATTGTATTTAATCACTTTAAATTTGTTGCCTGGCTTTTATTAGCGAGCACTCTTGCAAACATGATTTTTTGTTCACAGAAGACCATTGTTTAGAGCAGCACAATTCATGTGACTTCAGCTACATTACAAATATTAATATATATGCCCGAAGCATGTGATGAACAGATGATAAATGAGCAGGAATAGATTACTTGCCAGTAAAGAACAATGAAATAAATATAGCAATCCTTGTGCCCATAGTATTATTTTGAAATAGACTCCTTAAAAATTTACTCTGTAACTAGTTCTTCCCCAGTGTACATAACAATATCAGTGCATATAGTGCTTAGTTTCACAGAAAGTAAAATAAATCCCAAATGCAAGACATTCATTTGTCCAAGTCGAAATATTAAATATATTTTAAAAACACATATAAATATTATGAATTTTGAGAAATACTACAATATTTGTTACTCTAGAAAACCATATTTTGACTGATATATTTGCGTTATTCAATGTGTAAGGATTCCAGTCAGTAGTAAGTTTCATATTGTTGTACTTGTCATATGATTAAACGTTTATCCTTGTTCTGGGAAATTTTTATAATGTTCTGCTTTTAAATTTTATTTCTTGGTTTTTTAATAACAATTTTAAACTATGTTAGATACTGCTTGAAGCTGAAAATGAAGACTTGCAGATCACTGCAACACCTCGTTATAGTCAGCCCATCTGTGGTGAAGTGGTCCCTGATGACCACCTTCTTGCAAGTAAGCAAAGACAGTATTCATTTGGTTGAGTTGATCTCTAACATATCTTTAACTTTTCTGCTTTTCTATTGCCATAAGTGTCATAATTTTTCACATTACAGTAAACAGCAGGGCTTGATACTTGATGAATTGGACATGAACAAACATCTGTGCTTTTATCTCATTTCAAGATCACAAAGTCATCATAGAAATTAGTATCAAATAATACGATCCAAAAATTATTCCAATAATTATGAATACAAATGAAAGCCAGCAGGCACTAAGCAGGCTGTGCTTTGGCCACAGCTTCTTCTTCTTTTTCTTTTTTTTTTTTTTTTTTTTTTTTGGTAGTCATATTGGCTTTAAAATAAGCATAGTAGTTGCAGACTCAGTAAGTGTGCAGAATAATAATAAGATGTTTCTGATGGAAAGGACTTG
The DNA here is from genome assembly GCA_013397895.1 of Origma solitaria. Taxonomy (NCBI): domain Eukaryota; kingdom Metazoa; phylum Chordata; class Aves; order Passeriformes; family Acanthizidae; genus Origma; species Origma solitaria. The sequence continues at coordinate 2,029,266 of VZRL01004253.1, forward strand.
TGCTGTATTTCTGATTTTCTTGGGGATATATATTGCTGGCTGTCTCAGCATAGGATCCTTTTCTTGTCAAGTACCTAAAGACTGTTTAATGTCCCCAGTGCTTATTAGGAAATTAAATAAAATGTTTGCTTGGTTGATTAATAGGTGGTCCTGAAATGAGCATAAGCCTTGCCCATCATGAAGTAGAAGAAAAGTGTAGACCAGCAGTTGAGCTTGAAGGTGAGAAAAAGCAAAAGTGGAAAGCTGAGAGAGAGTCACAGGAAAAACAGAATGAAGAGGAACGTACAAGAAGGGTGCAGCATCTGGAGCAATTTGAGGCTGAAAGAATAAAGTTAGATCTTTTAAATAAGGTAATGAATGATCTTGAAGCTGATCTGTTCCCGTCTAGACTATCTGAATTCAAGCTCTAATGTGAAAAAGACACTGCTATCTCAAACTGTATGACTGTCCTAAACCCTGTCTACTTGTGTTATCAGTGAGTTGTAAAACATATTTAAGTATAATCCATTGGTTTTTATGTGTTTACTGCTTTAGTCAGTGGTGAATGAATTTCCTATGCTAAATGGTAAATTATTCTTTAAGCTTCGCCTTTACAAAGTTTTTATATTATGAAAACAGCCAAAGCACTGGAAATGAGAGTTGTGCTGAATTAATCACAAATGAAAAACTGGTCCCTGTGCCACAATAGAAAATACTTATGTAGTTTGAACCTCCCACCCCAATTTCACATTTTGATGTTAAAATCTTAATGGAAGTAATCAGAACCAATATCATTCAGTTCAACAATGCTGGTGCTGTTCTTCATCCAGGTAAAAGTTACAATACTTCCTTTCCTTATCTTTATCTGGGAAACTTACTCAGGCTTCATCTGCTGAGTTCTGCCACAATATGACCCAACACATTGACTGGTTGCACTCTCAGACTATCTAGTCGTGTTTTGCTATAGCGTGGGGTGAATAATAAAGGATAAAAGAGAGTAAGAAAACGAAGAAATGTAACTTTCACATATTATACTTGTGAAGCCACAGAATTTTATTATTTAGCCTAAATAAGTGCGTTTTGAGAGGTGCATTAACACTGCATTTTCAATTAACTAATTTGTGGCTTTCTGAAAAGGTGGGCACCTTGGCACCAGCAAGGTAATTCAAGTCACAAAAAGTAAGGAGGGGCTTGGTAAGTGCAAAGGCCTTTGATCTCTGAAGGCCAGTTCAGTGACTTGCTATAGCTTTTTCTAAAAGGTCTCAAAACTGATAGGCCTTCTTGGTTTTTTGCTGTCACAAATAATTTCTAGGTATAGGATGGCTTTCTCTAGAGAAAGAGGAGTGTGGCCACATTTAGGCACTTTGATGCTGCTGTTGGTGGAGTGCTTTTTTTGGAAGTGGTAGAATCTAACTTCCCCCATTGCTGAAGGATCTAGTCTCCTGTTGTCTGAACAGCGTGCTTCTAAATGTCTGTGAAAAGCAGTGCTGAGACACCTGGGAGACTTTAGGATCCACGCTGGAAGTGCTAGTTTGTTTATTTTAGTTCCTTCATATCCTCCATATTTTATTTTTCTGCTGTATCTTGGTTCCAGTTTTGTGCTTCTGGATCAGCCTGTTTTTTAGTTACTGTCTGCTAACTTTCAGTCTGGCTGAGACATTTTTGCTGATTGAGGTTATATTGGGCAGGGAGGGAAATGCTATTTATTTGCAAATAGTGAAAAAGTAGATTTGAACTTTCATTTTCCATTGAGAAGCAATTTCAGTCAAGAAAAATTTCTTTAGCTTTACTGAACAAAATTCCCCTTTGAAAGATGTTAATATTATCACTACATACCAGTGCAATTTTAGGGAGATTGTTCATGCTACTGTTCGGATGTGTTTCTGTTCTCTGCCTGTACTTTGAACAGTTTTGTGACTAGTTTTCATCTTCAATAGTAGTACAGATCTTGGAGAAGAAGGTGGCAGTTATTTGGGTCAGTACCAAGATGCTGACTTTCTGAAGGTATGCATCTCTCAGTACATGACCAAATCTACATTACTGATGCAAGTGTCTTGTGGTTTATTTTGATCAACACACAGGTCAGTTTCTCATTTAAATTCAGGCACTCACAAAATTGGATTGTTGGAAAGTCAAGAAGATGGGTGAGATTGGAAAGAGGGTGTTTTGTGTTGTTCCAGGTTTTGTACAATATTCATTTAAGTTCATTTCTTGTGCAGAAACATCAGGCTGCAATGGAAGATGAGTTACAGAAAGAAGATAAAGCTTGGAGAGACGAAAAGAGGCAACATGAGGTAAAGTTGTACAAAGAGCTCTGTCAAAAGTCTGTGAAGTTACTGTTATATATTTGAGAATAAATGTTATCCTGGAACGGTTAATATACTAGATTCTGTTTATTAATGATAAATACGTGCCAATACCTGTCCCATTTTAAAAGTGATTGAAGTCTATCCTAATTGTTTTGGCCTAGGAATTGATCATGAAGCTACAGTTGCAAATTGAAGAGGAGAAAAAGGTATTGGAAGAGCAGAAAGAAAAAGAAGGACGACAACTGGCTGAACTACAGAATATAGCAGCTGTGAAAATCCAAGCTAGATTTAGATCATTTTTAGTTTGTAAAAAATACACTCCTGTCTTAAAAGGGAAATATGAAATGAGAAAGAAGCAGAAAATACTAGAGGAAATAGAGAGGGAAATGAAAGAAAGAGAGGAAAAATTGAAGAGGTGGATGGAAGAATATAGGTTAAAGAGAGAAGAGGAAAGAAAGAGACAAGAAGAACTTGAAAGACAAGAATATTTGAAACATGTGAAAAGGCTAAAGGAATATGAGAAAAAGAAAGAAAGCCTGAGACTGGAAAGAGAAAAACAACTGCAAATAAGAAGAGAAGAACAAAGAAAATTAGAACAAAAAAGAGCAAAAGCTGTGATGAGCGAAAATGTAGAAAATAACATAGAAAACATAAAAAAGAATAAGACAGAAAATACGAAAGTAGTAAGAGAAGAGAAGGAGGAACTAAATAAACAAGTAGAGGAACAAAAAAGAACAAAAGCTGTGATGAGTGAAAATGTAGAAAATAACATAGAAAACATAAAAATAGATAATAAGACAGAAAATATGAAAGTAATAAGAGACGAGAAGGAGGAACTAAATAAACAAGTAGAGGAACAAAAAGAAAAACATGTTGAAATGATGGATGAAACAAATAATTGGATGATTCCAGCAGAAAGAAATTTGACACCAAGTGTGCTGGGCTCTGAGGAGGAACACACTTCTCAAGTGAATAATGAGAACTTATACATTAATTCAGTAACCCAGGGGGGAGAAAATTACTCACAAACTAGTTACCTTGATAAAGCTCCAAACAGTTATGTTGCAAAGGATGAGTCTCTTACCTTTGATGCTACTGACGGGGTAGAAAATAAGGCAAACAGCATATGCAGCAGTCCACCAAATGTCCAGCCAAATGCTAGTAATAGAGAAGATAAAGACCGATTTTCTCAGTATGGAACAATGAAGAAAACTGTATTTCTAATGGAAAATGCTGATGAAGAAATCAGAGACATCTGGGACAGTATTCATGATGTAGCAGATTCTTCTAGTAAACTAATTTTACCTGATGATATTGAAAGGAAGAGAGTAAACTGGATGAACACATGTAAACCTTGGTCTAAAATATATGAAGAGAACCAAAGAAAGCAAGCAACTATAAGAAAACAACTAAGAAAAAGTTCTGGTAACAAGATGCCTCCGCTTAGTACAGAAAAAATAATTCATAGTGGCCCTTGGAGTACCTTGCAGCAGGTAAGTGTCTGAAAGTTTGAGAATGAAATGGGAAGACGTAGTATCACGTTTTTTCTTTTTTTTCTGATTTGGTGTGTCAGCAGCATGATGTTTTGGAAGAGAAGTAGATTATTGTTGAGCAGGATACATATCTCGTCATAGTTCCTTTGCCCAGTTGCAGAATAAGGGCAATGACTATGACTTTTGAATTCATGTGAGTGTTGTGGAGCAGACTGTTGTGTTATTAGTCTTCAGATGATTGATCGTATTATCCCTTTAGAGGGCAAGAGCTCTTATTTTCTTCCAAATTAACAAGATTTTGCTTTGTAGAAAGGCCCACATTTCAGCTCCTGCTCAACTAGACCCTTGAGAGTTTTGAGAATACTCTCTTCTAGAAGCAAGACATTACTGATCAGATAGTGTTTTGCCATAAAGGATGTCTCCTGGTTGCCAGGACTGATTTTTCTTACCATGTACTAATTTATCACTGTATGCTTGCTCTGTGCTCTCATCTTGGTATGCATTCTGAGATGACATACTAGACTATACACACTTCTAGTCTGACCTACTTTTGTCTCCGTCTACACTCATTGTTTGTGATACTGCGACTATTGATCTTATGCTAACTTCTCCCATTCAACAAGTCACACCTATCATTGCCGTTCTTTTCTATATGAAAAGATTACCATTAGCTGCTTGCATTTTCTGTACCATGAGTAGATTGCAGTTTTGTTCTCTTTTTCATCTTAAAGAAAATTGCCATAATACGATGTTGTACAATAAATGCTCAACATATAAAACATTAGTTTTATTTATCAATACATGCATGTAGGTCACAACACTTACGCTCGAAGATTTACCAGCTTGTAGCCTCTCAACCTTATCTGAGTGTTCAAATCTTCAAGTTTTGACTCTGAGGCGCTGTGGACTGGTTGCACTGGAAGGATTAAATAGCTGCAAAGACCTGAAGTATATCAATGTGGAGGTACCAAGCATATTTCATTCTTTGTTATAACATGGGGAGAATTGCCAGTTTTGCTACTTAGTTGATTATGTAGTTGTGTCCAACTGAATATATAACTTTTTAGCCTTAGGATCATAGGAATAGCAACAAAATACTCCCAAATGTGAACAAAGTTATACCAGCAGATTTACAGTGCAAATAACAAAAAACCCCATGTTGCAAATGATTCAACATGTGCTAAGAAAACGTTAGTCTATGTTTAGCATTACTATGATTACTATGACACAGTGATAGATCTTTGTTAGCTCAGTCTCTGATTGATGAGGGGGCAGATGCTGTTCACCATAGCAGGTGCTTAGCTTGAGCAAGAATAGGTGGAAGGAAGAGTCCTTTGCAACATACACCTTGAATTTTAATTAAAATTAGTAACATGTATGCTCAAGGGATAGTACAGTGCGTTACACTAGAGGCCTAATTTTTAGGTATTCGCTACTGCTCAGTGTCTTACATGGCTCTGTTTAATGACTAAAGAAAACTTTATCTGCAATACATCTTTGTTCCAAAGCTTGACAATTTATGTGAAACAGCTTTGTTCACATTTTTAATTTCACGTGTTTCAACAAAACCATTTTCAAGAACATAAGGCTGAGCACAGCAAATAGTGAAATAGAAATCTGAGGAAGGATTATTAAAATGGCCTGGGGAAGGGAATGTTAAAAAAGCAGGATCCCTTGGAGGAAGAATATTAACTTAGAACAGTGTTAATGTTTGTGACCAAAGTACCTCTAAATGCAGACTTTTGCTATTAGTAGATAGGATTCCAGCAAAATTACACCTGTCTTCATTATCATCTAGTAAATATGATGGGTTTTATGCAGTTTTTAGTTCAGTCATCCAAGGTTTGGGGAGGTAGGAAAGCCTGTGTGGAAGAGACTACTCTGTTCTTAACTTTTTTTACACTTTTTTGTTTCAACTTTGGGCAGTTTCATAGCCAGAATGAAGTTCAAGATATATTCTTTTTCTATTTCAGCAGGACACAAAAAGGCATTTCTTGGACTCGTAATTGCTTTTTCCTAATGGAAAATAGAGATGCCCTAACTCCTAGCTAAGCGTTTAGGATAAAAATAAGCAATGAAGGCAATCTGCCATGTTTTAACTTAGTTCTGCTATTTCGCTTCAGATGCTATATAATATTCTCATTTTCTTTTATTGCAGGAGAACAACATTCAGGTAATTGACTGTGAAAATCTGGAAAAGCTCTGTATTCTCATTCTGAATAAGAACCATCTTTCATCAGTTTGCGGCTTAGATGGATGCAAAAACCTCCAAAATCTTGAACTTTCCTACAATAGAATCACTCGAATTGGTAAGAAAATTATTCCAATTTGTGTAACAATATTTATGCGGTTTATATTCAGAATTATACACCCCCTGGATTTAGAGCCAGTCGGCTGCTAAGCCAAAGGAGACAGACTTAGGAAAAACCTGCATCTTAAAGCATGGCTTAGCTACTGCCATGTATTTCATGTAGCAGGGCATATAACTTTTGTCAACCAAAGAGAATTAAAATCTTTCTGGAAGGGCCACTAATATTATCTGCACTAAGTCAGCTGGAGTACGTGAGTAGCCTGAGTTCAGTTTTTTTACAGACATAATGGAAGTAAAGCCTAGCCGTGCAACTGTAGAGAATTCCAGTGTATTCCTGACTGACACAGTAAGTAGTTATACAGAAATTGTATTGTCTGTCTTGAGTCTGCTGGACAATAGGAAAGTAATTTAAAAGAATTATTAAGCTCATAGAAGAAACACATTCACATAAGACTTTTATATAAGAAATAGTTTCCACAGTTAAATAAGACTGTTAAATAACAGTATGAACATGGATAATGCAGTTCCATTATAAATGACAATGTGTAGCAAACGAAAATGGGAAAACTAAAAAAATCCAGAGATGTAGAGATTTTGATGCTGATATTATCAATATTTTTTGATAATATGTGAAAATGTTAGTATTAATGAAGAAACTTTTTAATACCTGAGAATAAAAGTGCTGGGAAGTCAATGTTTACCATAAAAGTGTGTCAGTACCCTATTGAGGAACAGTAACATAAAATGGTTTAGAAGTTTCATCTGTATCATTGTGGCAAATAATGCTTGATAAGATTCTTATTCAGGTTGATCTCATTTGATAAAAATGTCTTCAAGATTACTGTAAGAATGACATCATATTAGTGGATGACATTTAAGAATGTGGCATCTGTGTGGAGTGTAGGAACTTTGTACAGAGAAAGCGGGGTAAAATCCTCTTGTACTTTCTGTTTTGTGCTGTGCGCTGCTACAGTTACTGAGTCTCTAATGAATTTAAGTGGGTAAATAAATGTTTACAAAAAAAATCTTTAAATGTGTTTCTTTTCCTCTCTCCAGAAATGCTTTGACAATGTTTGGTTAAAACAGATGCTTAATACAGGATTTATTTCATACCATAACACATTGGTTGTGAGTAGTTGCACAGAATATATAAAAATGGATTTGTGAGTTTTAAAAAGTTAGCATATCCCTCCCATCTGTAAATCCTGCAGGATGTCCCTTAGCAATTTTGGAAGCTGCAGTACTGTGCAGTAAAGCTTATTTATGTTTGCAATAATTGAGTTTTAATGACTTATTGTAGGAAGTTTTGGCATATTATGATTTCTCTTTTTATTCTTTTCTCCTCTCATTGAAATATAGCATCAGTAGGGGAAAAATTAGAGTTGCCAAAACCCCCTTAAAAATAGCAGTAAGGGAAATAGTCTCAATTACACTCCTCCCCTTAAGAATGGATGATCACAAAATAAGTAATTTTGGCAGTAATACACCAAAGTTCTGTGCATATGTTTGTATTTTGAGAATGAATTAATGTTTAAAAATTTTCATACACAAAAAGTATAATTTTGACTTCACTCTTTGAATATGCTACTGTAGGGTGTCTATATTGCCATAGAATGCTTACTAAAATCCTGGTAGCTTGAAGAATAGCAATCCATAACCATGGATGGTCATAAATGCTGCTTTCCATCTACTCTTTTTTAAGACAGAACAGAGATGATTTTTTTTTATCAGACACATTCTAGTTTTGGTTTTGGTTTTGTTGTTTGAGGGTATTGTATTTTTTTTTCATGTTTATGTTCACTGTCAGCTTTCGCTCTGCTGTTATTTGTCACGCACAAAAGTGATTGCAGAACTGCATCAATAGCTAAGAGAGAGTCCCTAGCTAGCAGACTCCAGCTGCACTTTGCAAATTGCTAAAACTAGTTATATAAAGGTTCTACTTGAACCTTGCTGAAACCATGTATTTGTCAACAAAGTGCTTTTCCCATGGCTGCTATAACTTTAGTTGCATCGTATGTTTGTTGCGTCATATGTAAAACAGAAAATATATTCTGTAAACTTGAAGAAGACTTTCATGCTTTTATTTAATTTTGCATGCGGGCAGAAGAAACATTAAAATACCCCCTGTTTGTATTACATTATTCTCTCTTGTACATGTTTCTGTTGGACTGTATTTGATAATTCCAGAATAGACTGTGATCCTGTTGTATGTAGCCTGGAATGTTCTGAATGACATACAGGTGAGGAGGAGTAAAAAAAGATGCTTTGTGCAGCATGCAGAATAGGAAATTTCCAGATACTCTATTACCTCCCTGCCTTTTCTTTCAGTGTGTGCAATCTCACCTGTCTCACTCCAGACTCATACAGTGCTTTTAAAGTTTCCAGTACTGCTATGCTGGTAACTGAAAAGTGGAGATTTAAGAGCTGCTCTTATGAGGAAGTCTTGGGAGCCAACACATGAAGACATGAAAGTGTTATTGAGACCAGTAGGTGGTGCTGGTTCCTTTTTAATTTTTATCCAAGCACAAAAAGTACAGACCAGGATCTTGCAGTCAGAGTAGTATGTCATGGGCATGTTTGAAATTTTTCAGAATAATTAAAGGTTTGTATATTTATTTGCTAAAACACAGTTTTGAAGTTGCATTATGGGACATGTGTGTTATATTTAAGATGGTACCACTTTAATGTCAGACAACTGTGTTCTTTTCACGAGGTGCTTTCCATTTTTAAACTAAAATTATTTGAAAGCCTATATTGGGGATTTTTCAAATCTACTGCTGGTTTTGGTATTTAATTTTTTGCTTCAATTTTCTCCATATCATTGTTTTCATTTTAAAGTCCTCTTCTGTATTCTCAGTACTCTGTGGTGCAAACTGGTCTCTGGTTTCATAATCTAGTTTATTTTCAAAGGACAAAGAGATTCACTATTGTAAAGCTCACCCAGCTTCCTCTGAGAAACTTGTGAAATTTTAGGTGAGATAGCAATGAGACAAAGTGTTCCCTCAAATAATCCTAAATTAACTACATTAACTAATAATCCTAAATGATCTAAGAATACGTGAAAGAGAAGGAAAATCAGAAATTCCTTATTTGGTATGTGTCTTGTAAAGGGTATCCCTTCACAGCAGTTTTTTACTGAAGAGATACAGAAAAGCTGCTTGCACCGGTAGCAAGTTAGATGCATCAGTGACATTGTGTGTGTAAGACCATGGGAAGACAATGTAATTTTTGCTGTTCTAAGAGGATGATTGGGTAACATTCTGTGAAGGAAACAGATGTTGATGGGAACTTCAACCTTTGCATTTTTTTGTGTGTAGAGATCGCATACTCTTTAAAGTAGATGGCAGGAGTAAATTTCTTGAGTGTAATGGCTATAGTAGTATAGCTTTATTCCTAATGACACTAAATTTTCTTTTTAAATTTCTTCATTAAAAATATTTTGACGTAATTCCTTAAACAAGACTAATTTAAATAATAGAGGTGGTACTGGCCTAAGTTTTAACACAGTTTTTTCTATTCTTGCTGATACATTAACAAAAAAACCCATTTAAAAAATGAAATAATAAAAATTCACTTTTAAACATAGTGTTTTCATTGTGATGGATGATTTTATGAGGGTTGTTAGCATTTCATAGAGTTCAGAGCAGTTGTAAAGTGGTTAAAGCATAGTAAGTACAGTTTATCACTAAAAGAATGTTCTCTTCCAGCAGAAGTACCAAATGTTAACAGGATCAGGAATTTCTGAACCATATGCACTGTATATGTGATGGGGTCAAAATACAGTAATTTTAAAACCTTATACAGAACTAATGTCAATTGTTTCTCCAGATAATATCCAGAAAGTTCAGAGTTTTCTTGTCCTTGAAAGACAAGAGGTTCTTATTTAATTGTGTCTTAAATCTTGAATTTTCAGGTGGTCTGGAGTCACTGAAAAATCTTCAACAATTAATTGTGGACCATAATCAATTAATCAGCACAAAAGGTCTTTGTGAGGCACCTACCCTCATTCACCTAGACTGCTCTTTCAATCATCTCACGCAAGTTGAAGGCATTGAGAATTGTGGCCTACTTCAGGTTCTGAAGTTGCAAGGCAATAATCTCCAGGAGGTAAAAGCTTTGAATTTAGTGGCTGTTGTGCATACATCTTTGCTAACCATCATATTTTTCAGCATTCTGAGTATGTGCTCTTTGATTGGTGTGCGATGTTTCATGCTCTTATGTAAGTTTGGGTTTTTTCCCGTATCAGAGGGAGATTTTTCAAAGATAAAAATGACTATCAGTTAATGATTTTCTTATTCCTAGGTCCTTGAAAAGTTGGACTCTCATTGTTTGTGGTTCCTCCTTCATTTATAGCATCTGCTCTTCAGTTTGTATTATATGAGTCTGATTTTGTTTAAAATGTAATAAAAGATTAATATTATAGGTAATGCTATAGTAGTAAGATAATTATATCAGGCTGGTAATAATGATATAATCGTCATCACATGTAAGTAATTATTTATTATTGATCCTTGTATGTAATGATGATGTCATTATTATCACCCTGATGATAATCATGCTTATTTGATGTATTTTGGTTCTCCAAAACTTGAAATTTGTGCTGTAGCATTTACAGTAGGAAAGTTGTTTGCTAACTGTATGCTTAGTCATATTTACTGGCAATTATTCTCTTATGAATTCAAGAGATTAAAAGCATTGTCAATAAGCAGCAAATAATTGCATGAATGAAAGACTGTGACTCTTGGACTCTTGACTTTTTTCCCTCTTTAATTATTTATATTGACTGTTCAGGTGTGGTAGAAGACATTAAAAAGTATTTACCACCTGATATGTAGAGATTATGTGTGACAACTAGTACATACATAATAAGGAAATGATACATATATAGGAAATGTGAGTTTTGCTTGTATTTAGTCATGATTTATGAAAAGCATCTGGTAAGCATTCCATTGTTGTTTCTCTAATTTATATTAATCTTAAATAACCATCTCTCTTCTATTTAGCTTCCAAGACTGGAAAATCATGTTCTCCTAAGAGAACTATATTTGGATGACAATAGCATTTCTTCTATGAGAATGTTTTCTTTGTATTGGTTGCCTCTATTACAGATTCTTTTGCTGTCTCAAAATAGGTAAGTAAGAAACACTCTTCCACTTACAGAACTGATACAGAGGAATTTACTAACATAACACTTGTTTGAAAAGTATAACTCCCAGTATGGTTGAAATTTCACTACCTTTTTGGGATATTCTTTAAAAATAAAAATATATGGTTGGCATATAATTACACTGGTTACCTCTAGCTAAGAAAATTGAAACAGTATTAAGTATGCAAATTAGTTTTTTTCTTTTAGATATTATGTGAAAATAATTCTTGAGCATTGTGCAATTATTAAAACCATGGTGGGTTTTTTTCTCTCTTTAGCAATTGTTTCTAGAGTATGTCTGTCAAACTTCGTATTTCACAGCTAGCTTATTCAAAACAGACTTTGAAGGCTGAGTTAAGTGCAAGTACTAGAGTTAGAAAGGACAAATAAGAATGTTTTCTATTTTACATATATATGTTAATACCCATCCAAAACAAGTATATTTGCTTTAATTTTTCACTCTTATGGTTCTGTTTAAAAGGTATAAAATAAGGAAGGATCAAGACAAGCATCGTAAAATAGGATGCACGTAATAGCACTCAAGGACTCTGTAATTAGTTTTCTGTTTGTTTCCTAAATTAATCTGTACATCTTTAGAGGTAGAATGACCAGATATCCTGGATTAAAAATCTTTATTTTCCCCATCCCGCTTTTTCTCAATTTAAATTAAAAAGATATGAAACATTCATTAGAATTTGCAATATATTAGTAGGAAAATTAATTTAAAATTTATATCCCTTTTTTTTCTATACTGTAATCATTTTGTTCTGAATAAGACTGATCTCAGCTAAACAGAATACTACATACCATATATAGAAATACACTCTGAACTAATTACTTTACTCTCCTGTTAGTGCAGAGATGTTTTTAAAGGGTGATTCATCTGCCATTTTTAGCTGTTTGCTTTGAGACTAATCATAGCCTACAAGTGCCTGTTAATCTTCATTGACTAGAAAAAAATCAAAATGACCATCTCATGTATATGTCTGCATCTGAACAGAAGAATCCCATCCTAGGTGACATATAGTTCAGCAGAGCCAGTTGTGTCTGGGAGCCTGTGGGAAAAAGGTTAAGACTGAGTCCTGTTATCATAAGCAATGTTCCTCATGGAAAATTAATATTATTTGAGTATATACAACCTATATTTTTATATAACTTTTCAGACTGTTTTCATATTGTGTCTAGTAAAATACTATTTATGGAGACTCTTGGATGTAAATATGACACCTACAGAATCTAATCTTCAAGTTCAGGCCTGGGCTTCTAGGGTTTGGGATTTTTTATTCTCTTATTAATTCTGGATTTTAGTGAAATTGCTTCCTGTCTGTGATTAAACAAGCACATTATTTGTTAAGCGTTAGATTTTGACTCACACTGCTTGATTTAGTTCGTGTTCTTTGCTACTTTTTTCCTTGTCCAATTTAGCTTTTTTGTGGAACACACAAGAATGTGGCTTTATATTCTTGTAGTTTCCTCTTCTTCCTGCAGTGTAGCTATGCTGTGTGTAGTAAAGTGTTTGCAAAACTCCTTGAATATCTCATGTGCCTGCAAGGGACTTGTGAGCATGGTCTCAGGTGTATCTTGGATGCAACCTCTGGGTTTAGTTTGTGCAGGACTGGCCATGGAGTTGTATCTTAAGTCACTTGCCTATCCCATCATCTTACAGCTTTTCATGTCCATTGTAGTGCTTGCTCTGCTTTTCCAGTAGCCAAGCTGAGATGCAGTGTTTGGTCTGCTGAGTTTCTTTTGCTGAGCTGTGAGAAAGCACATATATTTGCATCGATGGATTGGATGTGCTGAAAATAAACAGCTTGCTCCCAAGCAATTCCCCTTCTTTCCTTGATGTATCTATAGATTATGGCAAATCTTTGTGACAAACAGGACAAGATAGTCTTAAATTCATGTTAAAAGCCTCAAAATTCCTGGCATTTCAGTAGCCTGCTTTGTTGCACTCACTTTATGTACACTTATAAGCAGCTCCATATGTGTGTGCTATAGCATAAGTAACTTGATGTTCTATAGAAAGTGAGTGTAATGGAGTAAGCTGTTGAAAGAAAACCTGTTTCTTTACTTTTATCCTACAGCCAGTGCAATTTTGTGAATTTTTTCCAAGTGTGCACTGAGTGCCATTTCCTTTTTACTGATTGCAGGAAGCCAATATAATGATAATGCTATGAATCTGTATTCTTTCTGAAAGTGCAGTACTCTGAAAAGAAAATTCTTACACTAATTTAGAGGACATTTTTATTCCTGAGATGCTTTGTCTGCATTACAAACCAGAAATTGTCAAAGATAAAACTCCAAAAATTAATTGTTTTAAATTGCTTTAAACCTACAGTCTAACAAGGAATTAAAACAGGTAGTGATTAACTCCTTCAAATATAAAAATGACAGCTATTTCACCACTGGCTGCTTTTATTAAGTGTTTTGTTGTGGCTTTCACATACAAAACGTGTTCTTGGCGAGTGTGCAACTGATTGACCAAAGACAATGATGAATATCCTCTTGACTTGGTTACTGCAGAATTGAGACTATGAAGATCTTTGCTCTCTTTTATAGCAGCTGAGGACACAACTGTTAAGTTAGTTTAAAAAAGGGACATTTTCATTTTTTTTCTGTTGTGGATAAATATTTACATACAGGAGGGGAAAACCTTGTCACTGTGTAAAATTAATAAATTTTTAGTATGTGTTAAGAGTTCATGTGGCATTTATATTTACATGTAATCCCATTTAATTATGTAACTTGTTAATGTCTTTTTCATTTAAAAGTTATACCGTGAGACACTAAATCAATGTGGTTTTTAGGTAGCCAATTTTTTTTTACTTCAAAATAGACAAAATCCCTCCTAACATTTTTTTTTAATGCAGTATTAATATGACAAAGTTCTTATTTTTGCTATCTCTTGCTTTTCACTAAGATAACCTAAGTGAGATAGATAAAAATTTAATATTTATAAAAATGCAGTCATCTGCAAAAGTTCTTTTTCTTTTGGGAAACTGGTTTGGCCAGAATCAAATATGTTGTGAACATGGTTTTGCATCTAGATGCATACTCTTCCTAAAAGGCTTATATTAGAAATGCTAAAAAGTTAGTTCAGTTCTTTCTTAGCGTGCATGGTTCTCTCTACTTAAATACATATGGTATCTGTGATTGTAACTGAATTGCTCATATATGAGTGTTGAGCTCATTGCAAGCCATGATGTTTTGAGAATTTGACCATTTTTCCAGAATTATCATGATGAATCTTAATGTCATTAGACGTTGAAATAAGTCAGTCATTAAAAAAGCTATACCTATGTATAATGGTTTTCTCCATCCTCTCCTTACCATTCCAGATTTTTTTTTTATCATTTTCAGAAATTCTTTGCTGGTGATAAATTTATCTCTCAGTATGTGGCATTGTGGGTAATGTACTTGAAGTACTGCCTACCAGAGTATTCAAGAAGCAAAGTGGCTAACTGACAGATTTCCTATAATCTATGTATTTGCTGCCCATAAATATGGTGATTATTGCAAACTAAACCGTCTTTAATTTAAGGAATGAAAAAGAAATGTGGGCTTTACTTGAAGATCTAGATTAAAATAAATTTATTTTAGTTATTTTGCCCTCCTTCCTGCTAGCCGGTCATTAACATCGATGATAATTTTTCTAGAGAAAAGCAGTTGCACAGCAGGATTTAGGCCATCTTGTGCTATTCATGTTCAGAAACACAATCTTTATTTTCTCTGATGCATACTTGCAACTATTCTTAAATCTTGTTTTCTGACATAGCCACATAAACTGCATAAACTCTATCTCTGACCTGTTCTGCTAGAGCCTTAAATGGGAGCAGAAAAAGGAAGCTATTGCTTGCTTTTTTGTGAATATCTTTTACTTTTGTGTCTTCTTTGTAATTTATATCTCTCTTATGCCCAGGGCTAATGTGACAAGGTCAAGTAGTATTAAGTTTTCAGTAATGTCCTTTGTCTTTCTGGTTTGAATTTTCTTAGGAAAAAAATTAACAAAGAATGTCGGTAAAGGGAAAGCTATAGAATGTCGGAGAAATATTTTAACTCTCATAATGCCAACGGCAGGCAAGGACAGTCCAGTAGACAATTTCTAATTCACCACAGCATATGCTGAAAAAGATCCAGAGAACTCACTATAAATAAAAACCCTACATTATCTTTTGTCCCTTATGCAAAGTGTGACATTTATTTTCCTAGATATTTCTGAATATACGAATCTATAGTCCGACTTGTGGTTTTTCAGTTTCTGCAGCTATACTGTTAGCCAGTAATATCTATGATGATATTTGCTAAGAATATTAAATATGTTTATGTACTATTGATTGATGATGAGAAACTAAAATGCTGAAATTGTAGTACTATGTACAGATCTACACATAAAGCTTAATGCTATTTAGAGTCAATACTTGTTCATATTTCTTTGATTCCATGGAAAACTTCCATGGCAGGAAGATAATAGAACTAAGAAGGACTAGAACTAGGACAAATTTACAATGTAGTTCAAAAAAGAAATGGAATTATAGTCACCCATACACAATTGACTTTATATCTGTTTCTCTGAGTTTACTCTTAAAATGTTATGTTGACATGTAGAAATACGTGTCAGCTGAATGTGGAAATGATTTTCTTTTTCTGTTTTGAATTTGGTTGTGTTTTCAATAAGACTAAATAGTCTACAACTAACATTTAGTCCATAATTAGTGTACCAAAGTAAAATTCAGCTCTGCCTTTTTGTTGTGAAGCCTGTGCTGGAAACACAACATAGTCATACATTTCAGCAGCAAAGAAGCATTTTTGCCTCTGAACAGTTTTGAGTATGCTTCATTTTTTTGTAATGTCATGATTCTGACAAAAAGAATTCTGATTAATACCTTTCAAAGGCACTGTACCTTCAGAAAATACTACTTTCTGTGAAAATTAGCAGCCATTTCTGTTACCATTCCCTTGTTATGCTTGGGCCTTGCTCTTACAGGGATGAAACGTTACCTAAACATGTATTTCTTTGAAAAGGATATAGTTGGTATAGTATGTGCTCATATGAAACATTCTAGATTTAGTTGATAACTGGTATTCTTTGCATCTTGATTTTTACCTTTTCCTGCGTCTTTCATATTTAACATAAACAAAGATAAACTTTGTTCTGAAAGTTGATATTTGGCAATAGCCTGGCAGCTGAACGAACCATTTAACATTCATTCTTGCATGAATGCAAGTTTGTAAGTAAAGAAACATGAATAACACCTTCAGTAGTAGCAATAACACACATCTTACAGTCCCAAACCCTTTGTATAGGTCAATGTCAACTCAGTTTCTTTACTTCTACTGTTCCATACTGCAAACAAGAATTTTGTCCTGTCTTTAGTACAGCTTTTCTGCTTTATTGCTCAGGAAAAGCTCTGATAATGAAAGAAGAGCAATTCCATAACCAATTCCATAACTGTCTCAGTAATCAGCACCTATTTGACACCATCTGACAGAAGCAGCGAGACAGAGCAAATACTAAAAATATGTTACAGGACAGTGCAGCCTTGACCTGTTGAAAAACACATCCATGACAACGATTATGCTAGTTTTTGGATCTAGGAAGTAATGTGCTGATTGGATAAGAGAATCAGCCTGGTATGAAGTTTGAGCAATGAAAAATGAGGGAAGAGGAAAGAAGCCAAGCAGATTTTATTTTTTCTCCAGAATCAGGACCTTCTATTAGTACCATTCTAGTTACGGTGTCTAAAGAAAAGCCAGCTGAGTTGTGTAAATTTTACAAGACTTCAGATCTTCTGCACTAAATTCAGGGAACAGAATGAAGTATTTACCAGGTAAAAAAATATTATAGAGAAAATATTAAAAACTGAGCTTCTGAGATAACTAATACTTTCAGGTTAAAATTTCAGTAATTAGTTCTAGCATTTTGGATAGATAAATGGACATTTTTTTACGTAAAATCAGTAAATTGTCAAAACTGGAAAAGATTCTGTTTCCTTTCTGTTTATGAACTGCTATTTTATTTAATTTTTTTAAATGCTTTCTGTTTTTTTCTTAGATTGACTGAGCTTGTGCCTTTAAATTCATTTGTATCTTTGGAAAAGCTAGATATCAAAAATAACTGCTTGTCAGGTGAGTTGTGTCAAAAAAAAAAAATCCCATTCAAGTAACTTCTTAGTTAAGTTATAAACTGATTTGAATGGGACTGTTCCCATGTATTTTTAAGAGACATTTACATGGAAAATATACAAATATTTTCCAAACATGAATGTTATAGATATTAATTAAAACTATACTGTATAGACAGCAGTATTGCTTATATGACTTCATGATGTTGGTACATTTTATTTTCATGTAAGAATTAATGAGAAATAAGACGGTTCTGCATTCAGACTTAATAATATTGAGTTTTCTTTCTACTGTACTACAGACCTTAAAGATGTCTTTACATGGTTAAGTGGCTGCCATAAACTAAAGGAGTTGTCATTGAGTGGAAATCCTCTTCTCCAAGAAAAGAACTGGAGGTAAGAAAAATCATTTATTTTGCTAAATCAAAAAACCAAAATCAGACAACAGATTGTTCTATGTGTCTTAGATAAATAGTAGAATCACTTCCACATATAGTATGAACATTATGGCTGCTGTGACAGGTTCACATTGCACATAGCTAGAGAAGGGGTAGTGTCAATTAGAAAAAGAATAAGTTGGAATGAATGGTTGATTTTTCCTTAGTAGTTGAAAATTAGCCTTTTTTATGGTTATTCAAATTTCTTATCTTCACATCAAAAATTTATAGCACTTATAATTATGAAAGAGATGTAAGAGTCATGCTGTCATTTGCCCTTCAGTGGTGCACAATACTGAAATAATGATCTGAAAAATCAAAGAGCTAGTCCTAGAGACTATGATATATCTCTATATAATAAATGAGTAGGGTAGAAAACAAACTTGACATATGAAATTATATGCATTTACCATAATCCCTGAAATGAATAGTTATATAGGTTTGTAAACCACAGGTGTAGAATTGTACATTTTTAGGTTTTTTGTATCATTTTTTGCATATTAGATATCATACTTGAGGTGTGGCCTCACTAGTGCCAAGTACAGGGGAATGATCACTGCCCTAGTCCTGCTGGCCACACTAAAACCTAAAAAACAAAACCACCCTTACATTATATCTTCCATCTGAAGACTTTTTGTAAAAGTTTATGATAAGTAATCAAAAGAGAAATGTCCAACTATTTCAAACTTTTAATTAGAAGTGTTTGAGTAGTTTAAAAGATAGCTGTGCAAGTGCATTCTTGATTGGTTTGTTTGATTTTTTTAATGAATAGACTTACTTGCACTCTGATGGTTCCTGCAGGTAATTTCATTCCTGCAGGAATGAAATTCCTGCAATTCTCTGACTGAAAATAGTTTAAATTTCTATTTCCATTGTTTGAATTCCCACTATTTTACAAAACGAACTGTTATTTCACTTGTAACCTGGAGGGAAAAGTTTTCTGAATTTCAATTTAACTATGAGAACTGACACTTCAGATTGCTTAAACCAATAGAGCTTTTATGATTAGACAAGAGATTCATTTGTCTAAAGGATTTAAAGTATGGGATACTATGAAATATGGATTTGCTGAATACAGCATTGACTGTAACTTCAGACAATATGTTCCAGTGAACTTTACATAACCCCTTGATACCAACAAAGGAATTAGTTGTAAAATTTCCCAATCGGTTTTGTACTTTCATGTCCAGCCAGCGATAACACCAACAAAAGTGAAGTAGTAAGAAATCTCTTTCTAAAAATTAAACCCTGGGATCAGTCTGAGCACTCCTAGGGGAATATGTTTCAATGCTGTAATGATTAATAGAGCCTCTTAAGTGACAGAATATTCACCAGGAAGTTTTCATTAAATGAAATATTGACTCAGCCCTTCACCATGAGAAACCCAGCTGGAAAAACGAGTGTGGAGATCCCAGCTCTAAGAAACAATACTTCCATCATTGATATGTCAATGTTTGATATGTCACTGTTTTGGTGTATCACTATTCAACATCACCTTTGCTAATTTCTCTATATGTGTTTGGGAACTGTTGATCTAAACCCATCATTTTATTCCAAATGTACTTCAGACAGCCTTCATTAATGGGCAGTAGCTAAGGAAAGTTTTCTATTTGCAAAAACCGATACTCTATTCCATTATTTGGAATATTATAATGTAGTCATTGATGTAGTCATGACTACATATAATGTAGTCCTTGATATTAAACTTAGTGTATGTTGTCTGATCTGACTAGTCGTCCTTTACCTTCAATGGGAATAATCAGGGAGTTCTAAAATTCTGAAAACGATACTATCTTTTTTGATAGTAGGGGGATTTACAGCCTACAGTTAGTATTCTTTCAAGAGTTTCTAAGTGTTACTTAAAAGTAAATTAATGAAAATACTGAGTGTTGATGTATTGATTTAAATAATTTTGCAGTTTTCAAACTTTCAACAAATTTGGTCTGGTACATGAAATATATGAAACAAGGCTGCAGTACCAGCTTCCCCAGTTTCCACCTCACAATAACATAAACCAGACCACATTGATAATACCTTTTTTTTTTTTTTTTTGGTAGGTAAGTTTCTCACACATATTTTTTCTTACACACTTACATGAGTGGCCCCAGCTATCCTTTTTCTAGCAAGGAAGTGTCATCTTTACTCTCATTCCTTTCATTGATGTGAATTCAGTATTTCAAAAGTAGATTTTTTTTTTTCCTGTCAGTCATACTGAATAGCATGTCAGAATAGGTGGTATGTGCAAATGGTAAATGGAATAGAATTGGCAAGGTTTAGTATTTTGTGCAGTTCTAAAATTTAAATTTTTTTGTGTGTCAGCAAAATCAGTACTGTATGCTATGACTTAGTTTGCTATGTTGCATACAAATCAAATACATTACATGTGCCTAAGCACAAGCGTGTCAAATTTCCCTGTTAAGGTTTGTGTAGGTAAAAGTCTAGCTCTAGTGCTTTGTTGCTATTTGCTTTCTTGGTTTCAGTATTTCAGCAGTGCTCTTTATACCAATGAAGTATTAAGAAGTCTTGCTATGTTCTGTGTTTAATTATTTATTTTGTTCTTTAAGTATAAATTTTTAGTTAATATGTTAACATATGAAATAAGGACAAATACATAAAAATATTTAGAGAACTATCTTCATGTTCTGTATTATTATATGATTGTATCAATAAAATGGGTGGTTTAGCATAAGAATTTTTTCAAAGAACTAATTATTTTTTTTTTTTCCTAAGGTCTTCCTTGTTGGAGATCCTTCCTAGTTTACAGTTTCTTGATGGTGAAATCTTAAGCCATCATATTTTACCCACAACTGAAAGAATCAAGGCATCAGAATTAGGAGCTTTTCAGGAACTTTGTCAAGTTCAAATTGAAGAAAATATTCAACTGGAAAAAAAGGCTGCTGAATTGGAGTATGTATTTGTGTGATTATAAATTGCATTCAGAAATATTTTTTCATGTATTGTTA
This sequence comes from Origma solitaria, assembly GCA_013397895.1. NCBI lineage: Eukaryota > Metazoa > Chordata > Aves > Passeriformes > Acanthizidae > Origma > Origma solitaria. The sequence continues at coordinate 2,050,026 of VZRL01004253.1, forward strand.
CTGAAGTTCTTTTTGACTTATGAATTTTACTTAGGTTTTTTTGCCTGGAAATGTATTAGGATAAGAAAGAGATTAGAATCATTGACTTCAATGCAAAGTCTGTTTTAGACAGATATTAAGTTGTGAGGGTCTTGAGTTTTGTTTAAGTTTGAGAAAACAGGTTGTTCAAAACCTGCAGTTAGTAGTAACTGAATGAGTTCATATACACCACCACAGTACAGTGCTTAAATCCTGAAAGGTGAATAGTGGTATTAACATGATTTCCAACTAACTTAATCAAATCTAATTTGGCTATTGGTGCAATATGCTCTATTTTTCTTTCTGCACTTTTTGCTCTTGTGTATGTTGTTCACATTAAAATCATTGCAGAAAGATTTGACCTCTTTTCTCTTAAGGGAGAGAATCAGATGGATCTGTTTACAGGTCTTTAATTTTGTCATAATTGCTACCTCTATCACTATTGCCGTGGTTTGTTGTCCAGTAACTTCAGCTTAGACCATGCAAGTGGTAATTTATCACTTACACATGCTATGTTTTAATTGTTTTGTAATATCTAAATATCTCAAACTTCTCATTTCTGCACTTGATAATATTGCATGGTTTTCTGTTTCGTAGTTCATTTCCTAGCAGGTTCACGGTATCCTTACAGTCCTTTGAATATCCAACTTAGGTTTTAATTTTTGGAAAGGTAGTTTTTTTGATTCTACCAGGTGCTGAACATTATCCCAGAGCAGGTGAAGCATGTGGTGTTTTACAGTGTTTTAGTCTGAACTTTGTCTTGTATACTTTGTTGGTTCAGGAAAAGTATGCACTTTTTTTTCAGAATCTAGCTATTTTTTATTTCCATGTAAGCCTGTATATGCATGGCATCTTGCTACTACCTGACAGTTTATTACATTGTTGTATTATTGCAGATTTTACTAAGCTGCAATAAAGTCTTCAAAGCTCAGAATGAGATTAATTTGAAAAGAACTTCATATTAGTAATTAGATTGAAATTAGTTGGGAGAAATTATATGGTGCAGTTCTCTATGACAGATGTAATGCGTAGGTGGCTCCTAAAAGTCATATGTTTCTCTATTAAACCATCAAGATAGGTCTTCTCCACTTCTGTGATTTCTGTCTTCTGGTTTGCAGGTGGGAGGCTGATACTTCCTAATCTATTTACCATTCTAAAATGGTGTTCTTTCCTTCCTTTTTCATAAAAGAAAATAAAGCTCGCCTCTTTTATGATTGAGAAATTTTTTCTGTGTCTGATATTTAGGACCCATTTCATCATTATCCTTTTCCAGAAAAAGTGCCAGTTTATAGTTAGGGTGTGACTTGTGAGCAAACTGTAATAGAATCTAAGGACCTAACTTTCATATACATTTCTACAGAATGGTAAAAAATGGGAGGGAAGATTATATTCCTAAAATTTAACAGGTTTTTTTATTCTACATGAACGGACATAAGAAAGATAAATAAGAAACCTGTTGGGTAGTCAGGCTTAGACCATCTGTTAATTATGAATAGTTAGTGGCTCATGCTTCTTTCTGGAAGCTGATTTGGACTTTTAACATGTTTTATCAAAGACTGGGAGCAGGAGATGGAGTGCACACTTACCATGCTTGCAGATCACAAATATTCAAAAGGCAATTGTTTACATGCCTGAGGGGAGGGCTACCAGTCAGACAGCGGCAAGATGGGAGGACAGGTCAACAGGAACCTTGTAAATTCAACAAGGACAAGTGCAAAGTTCTTTATGTAGGAAGAAGGTAAAGAAAGGAGGCCTTCTGCCCACTCCCAGGCTACTTACTGAATGGAAGAGAGAAGGCCTTTGACTCTGTCCAAGCACTTCTCAGCAAAACATTAGTGTTTTATCAATACAGTTTCAATCACAAATCTAAACCACAACACTATATGGGGAACTGTAATGAGAATTAATTCATTCCAGCCAGAGATAGTACAACTGGACATAAGGAAAATAATTTTCAGGGGTGGGACAGTGATGAATTGCAATAGGGTGCCCAGAGTAGTTGTGCAGTCCTGTTTTGGAGGTTTTCAAGACCTGACTAGATAAATATCTGAGCAACCCTGTCTGATCTGAGAGTTAACCCAGCTTTGAAGCAGAAGGTTGGACTAGAGACCTCCTGAGCTTCCTTCAATTGAGAATTTTTCTATGATTCTATGTCAATTTTATTTGAAAGAGGCTGCAGATGTTTGAGAAGAACAGTAGTGGAAAGAGGTGATTATGTAAACATCTCTTCTTTCCTGAATGTATAGTTTGGGTGGAGGGAGGGAGGGAGGGAGGGAGTGCAGAGGAGGGAGGGTTGTGGATTTTTTAAGATTTTGAGAATTCATTCATGATCTTTTAAATTGGTAAATTTGACATCATTGGAGTATCTTGTACCAAATTTAGTCTTAAAGTTAATTTCTTGTGTGTTAAAGCCATCTTTTATTTTGATTGAAGTAAAATTTATGGATGACTTGAAAATTGTTGAAAACTGCAGTTCATAAAAAGAACTCTAAACAACTTGTTCGTATATAAGGCTTTGTGGCATAGCTATTATATATACATATTGCAATACTTTGAATTAATGTGACATTGCTCAAGAACAGGCCAACAATAGAGCAAACTTCTATCTGTTTCACATCTTGCTAAGTTATGAGCCCCTGTAGGTGCGACCTCAAGTATGTAAGCTGCCAAAAGTAATCACTGCTTGCTTCCCTTAATCTGTTTCATACACCACTGCTGCCCAGTTAACTTCTCTGTGCTGTTTCTTCCCAAAACGTCTCTGTTTTTGCCATTTAAAATTGAATTTCTCTATTCTAGTAAATGTTTTCTGTCACATAATCTTTAGATGACTTGTAATGAGTAATCATGTTAAAAAATATGACACCTGGGCTGCAGCAATTTGTTTTCAGCCATCAGTTGTGCAGTTGTCTGGGTAGTGGAACTTGAACTTTATAAATACTGTACCTATATCACAGTGAAAATTACAGGAGTTTCATAAATGGTATTACAAGGAGAGAATATGTCAACAGTGACCTGTTTCATGTATTTGGTAAGCTGCAGTTGAGCATCAGTAATGATACTTATGGAAGTTTCCCTGAAGTCATTAGATTTTACCCCACACTATTGCAAACAAAAGCAATAAATTCAAATAGTACACCTCATAAGTTGAGGTATACTATTTGAATATTCCATGTATTATAATTATGAAAACCACAGTAGAGCCACAAAGGGAAAAACATGATATTAAGCAAGGTTTTAACTAGCACACAAACTAGCATGTGAAGGGGTAGAATATTGATTGTGATTAAGCTGCAAGGGCCAGGAGAAAATTGCCATTCCTGATCAGAACTGGCTTGTTTTGCCTCTGAGAGATTTGTTCTGACTTTTCCAGATTTACTGTCTGATTCTGACAAAATGATTCTGTTTGAATAACCAGGCACCCATTGCAGGTGTGATTGCAGTAGAAAATTCTATACAAATTGTGTCAGCTCTACAAGCAAGCCTCTGCCGCCACTTTAAATTTCTTAAGTAGCAACATTTTTGCTGATTTAAATTCCACTGGAAGGCCTTTAAGGATGAATAATTTTCCTTTTCTATATCTGTTAAGTCAGCCTATGCATGGATCCTTACACTTTGTAGGTGCTGCCAGTGGGGTTTATTCCTCCCCACTTCTAGTCCTCCCTTGCCAAACACTGCATGGGAATTGAACAGGGTTTGGCCTTAATTAATCAGGACAGCGATGGATACACTTTGTGGATTGATGTAAGGACTGAAGTTGTAACAGCCATTAATAAATGCCTGACTAAAATTTCCAAATAGATTAAAATCTGATTCTAATACTCTTATCTTTACTCAAAGTCTCTGGAAAATGCTAGCACAAATAGAGAGGTCTCTGGTAAAAATAAAAAAAAAAAGCTACAGGTAGCTTTTTGCTCTTAGTATTTTTTGTGAAAATAATAACTTGGTCTTTATTATCAGGGCTGCTAGTCTAGCACATTTGTACAGTACTACAAGACTCATCCCATGTCCTTCTGGCTTATTACCCCTTTCTCCCACTGCAAAAGCTGTGCATCCTGTGTGGTTATGCTAAAATTTTCATATGGCATAAATCACTTTCACTTGTTATGATCAAAATAAAGCTGTGGATAGCCAGGCAGAAACTGAACATGAAGGAATGTGCTGGTCAAAGCTGGAAGCCATAAGAATTTTTCTGTAGCGAGGCTGCCATATTCATCTACATTTCATTACATACTAAGCAGCCAGACTCTATGGATACTGGTGCTTCTATAGGATAATTCAATTTCTTGTTTTGTCTAGATGCCAATTTATGCTTAAAATCTTGGTCGTATCATAACCAAGAAGTAATTCCAGATTTAGTGTTACCAGACCCCTTGACTAATAATACTGGAAAAGGTTTGAAAGGCAAACAATGAATTTACATTAATTGAAAAGGAAATATTGTGGTATCAAAGTCTTAATATTGTTGTATTTCTTTGTCTTCTCTCTTTCCTTGTATGTTTGGGTTTTTTTACCATTAAAGAAGTAAACCAGTCCTGCAGATTTTCCACTGCAGCAGCTTCCTTTCTGTGATTTGAATAAGGCATCTTCAGGTGCATGTCTCTGGTATCAAGACTGCAGTGCTGTTGAGATGCTGAGAAAGCTGCAGGGCATTGATAGGATACCTGACATCCCTGTTCACTTCAGGGAGCCACCAAACTGACTGCCACCAAGTACTCAGGCCCCATCCTGAAAGTCGTTGTCTGTGCATTGGAGCTTTACCTTCGCAGGAGATCCTCAAACACTGTTACCAAGCCACCTGGCTGCACATGAGTCTCTGAGACTTCAGCTTCCTTTTTAGTTTCTTTCAACTTAAGCCAATCTGATTGCTTAAACTGAAAAGCTACTGATACAGAGGGCAGCCTAAATATCCTACAAAATCAAAATATAATTAAGGACTGCCAGGGAATGTATGGGAGAGGGTGCATGCCCTCAATGATTTATTGGTATTTAACAGCCACTGCTTGGAAAAACTTCCCCAAAAGCAGCCTCCATGAAAAAACTAACACATGATCCCTGGTGACCACAAAATTACTCCCTGCCTGAATTTTCACTTGCCATCAACCTCCCCTCCTATTTTTGCTTGACATATTCATAGCCGCTGGAAGGATGAAACAGCTGCTTGAGATACCCCTTCACCTGTTAAAGGAGAGGATTCACTGTTATGGTGGTTTAGTTTCTTTCTTTCTGGTTTTTTTTTGACAGTGAACAAGGATAGTCAGGATATGCTTTTCATGCAAAAGGTTATTTTCCCCAATATATAAAATATTCTGGGGGTTTCTGCAATATTTTAATTTCCATAAACAAATAAGCCAACAAAATAAAGCAAAGGAAAAGAAGAGTGGGAGTGGATTTTTTATTTCTATTTTTTCTTTTTTTTTTTTGTATTCTCACCGTATTATTTTTTATAAAAATTTGGTAATGATCTTCTACCAGACTTATGTTTTTTAAATACTTGAACTAATTCAATGTATTTAACTAATGCTGTAAATATTTTCTGTTAAAGAAATTGCTATTCTTACTCTGTAGTATGTTAGGTCCTTGAACAAATATATAGATTGGTTTAAATATTTTTAGGTCTTGTCATATGTGTAGGAGTAGGAGTAATGTTGTGCGGTGGACAATCAAATGTACAGCTGTTGCACAGTGAGTTTTGTGCTTAAGCTGCATGGGTCAATTCAGCCATTCAGGTTTTGTCCAGTAGCACTGAAGTTACACTAGCAGAGGAAGAGTTGGAATCTTCTTTACTCTTATAAAATCTGATTGATTATGTTCTTAAAAATCTAAAGTGTTCTTAGTTGAACTTCACTAGAGGATATAATGGTAAAGAGTCCCCAGTATAACTTTATAAAAACTTCACCTTTTGAGAATGATGGACACAAAGGAAAATTCCATTATTCTAACTATAATTTTAGGACCTAATTTTTGCAGACTAACAAGAAAATTGAGCTTGTTTCTTTTTCTCTTGGATTGCTGACCTAGAATTGACTTTGTAATCCTCTGAAATTAGCACCAGATTAGGGATCTCTGCACCTTTCTATACTATTAAAGGAAAATGTTTTCAGGATTCCAGAAGTACCTGCTACCTAATAAAATGGGCAAACACCATCCAAAGTACAGGCAGCTGTCTGAATCTGTAACAATTAGTTCATATTTACCCTTACTTATCCTCATCATTTAGACAGTGTAGCGCAAAGAGTTAATGAGAGCCAGACTTTGTAGATTAGCGGTGCTTCAGCCTAGCACTTTGCCTTATGTTGATAAAAACATCTGTACTAAAAAGTTTATGTTTTCCTGAATTTTCTTTAGACATTGTGGTTTGTTGGTTTGACTCTAAGTTTGGGTTTTGTTGCTTTAGTTCTTATCTAAATTTTAAAATTACTGTTATTTTCATACTAGCTTTCATAGTTCCCACATAAAATTAGATTATTAAGGCAAAATTGCCTCAAATCCTCTAAGACTTTTGGCTTCACTTGCCACTAATCACACAGAAAATTAATAGTGAAATGCATGCTCCAATGCCTATTCAAAAAATATTGGAAACTTGTTTTTTTTAGAAAAAGTCAGAGTAAAATAAGAAATCTGTGGGATTTTATTTTAAGTATGTCCAAAAAAAGACAAATTCTGTTAAGGTATTGAAATGGGATTTCCAATCAGAGTAATTGCTCTTTGCTGTAAGAATTTGGAAACATGTAAGAATACTTGACAATACAGGCTGTTTTAGAAAATAATAGAGGGATTTTTTTTTAAAAGCATTCTAACAGTCAGACATGTGAAAACTTTTTTTTTTCCAGAATTGCCTCTTCTGTTGATTCTGCACTGGGACAATGCTGGTATTTTAATCAGTTGGTGAAACTTAGTTTTAAACATCGATATGCACATGAGTATGGTGAACTAAACATTACTGACAGAGATCAGCCAGAAGCACTTCAAAATCATTTAAAGCAAACATCCACTGACTGCCTACAGGAAAATAACCTCTTTATCATGGGTGTGACAGAAAATAAACAGGTCTTGTTGGATCCTTCCAAAAGATGGATTACTACTGGTGATATTCAGGCCTCATTCATTAACTCCTCCATACCTGTGCACCAAAAGGAAAATAGAAGAGATCAGAGAGTGAAGCAGAAGAGCACTGAATCTTGTATTAATTACAGTGGGGAGAGCAAAGGCAACAATAACATGTCAGGCCAACTCACATTGCAACAGTCAGTGATAGTACCAAGTGATATGGGAAGAAATCTCCAGCACTTTGGGAATGATGCAGAAAGGTAAGACAGATGTCCGCTTGCTTTCAAACAGATTATACAGATATATAATAGGAGTGAGAACTTCTTGTTTAAAACAGGCACAGAACTTGTAAGATAAGATTTTTAAGGTTATTAGACAATGAAGAATTATATTAAGATGTTGCATACTAGGTTTCCATATTAACAATTAAGAATCCTTCATAGTATTCTCCCAGTTGGTATATTAGGGTACAGATATTTATGTACTTCAAATATTGTTAAGACACCAATTCAATGACACATACAGAGTTAGTAATGCAAATGCTGAATGTTTTGCAGAAACTTTGGAGGAGATTAACTAGAAACTGTAAGTGTAAGGCTTTTTTGCCACATTATTAATTAAACTTTCAAGATTCATCTCTGTAGTCTTTTACAGTCAGTACCGTTTAGAAGGCAAGAGGAGAAATTGCTTAAAACTACCATCCTATTCCCTCCATTTAGGCCAGTCTCCTGCTGTTGTGATGAAGAGCTAATGGCCTGCCCTGCTTTTGGTACTCCTCCAATATGCCTTAACCTGCTTTTTGAAAGTAGAGGCAGGGGTGAGAGGCCAGTTCAACTTTTTCTGTGCCCCCAAATTTTCTCCTACATGAAACAGACTGGTTTATTACCTCTTTGGAATGTGTTTGCTGCTGTTTTGTATGGTTCTGGATGTATGGTCAGGGGAAACAGAAGCTGATCTTTTTGCACTTAATCATCAAGAATTGAGTTAAAATTTCATAAGAATTCAGTTTCAAAAATAGATGTCTTGAGAACACTATAAAAAGCAAGCATGGTGGGTGTGCTTGTTTGAGCTGTTTAGACTTAAATAGGAAACAGGGCTTAGTAGGTACTTAAAACACTAATAATTTGTCATAAAGTTTATGATTAAGGAAGACTATGCAATTCATGACCACTTCTCAGCAAGCTGAAAGCAAGAATACAGTAGTCTACTGCAGAAGATTAATACTTCAAAAAATTTTTGAAATAGTTCATCAAGTTTTTAGTTAATCTTTTAAATGAATTCTGTAAGTGTGTTTTTGGAGAGTTCTCTTCAAAACAGAATGCAAACCATTTTTTCTCTTTGTCTTGACCTCCAAAGTGTAAAGTCATAATGCGGAGTTCATTTCTCGATCAGTATAAATTAGTTGAACATATATTCAGAAATCTCAATCACCGAACAGGTCTAAATAGTCTGTAGATAGTGCTTGTTAAAAAATGAGCAAATTAGAAAATGTGCACATACAACCAGTGGTCAGTACTTAAAATTAAAGGGTAAAAGCAGGCAAAAGGTGAAATTGGACTTTCTGTGTTTTTCCTGTCTGCTCCATTGGAAATATCGGTCTCATGCCGTTTTCAGTATTTCTCCTTCTTTAGTGCTTGCTGTTTGTGTCTTTGGGAGATTTTTGTTGGGTTTTCTTTTAATTTTTTTTATATGATCTGTGGAAATAAGTAGGTCCCTCTAACAGTTTATTCAGTCATTGTTAAATGGCTTCTGCTCCTAACCCTTCCTTTGAGGACTCTTCATCTACAGTGATTATATATGGAACAGCTCTGCAGAGATTAGTTCTTAGATAATTTGGTTTCAGAAGTTATGTGATGTGAATGTCCTCCAGTGTTTCTGAACATATATGTCCCATCTGGATTGTAACTCCTTGTTTAGTGGCAGAGCTTTTCATTTGTCTCTAAGCACAGTGCTATGTTTTATGGTTGAAGTTTGGCAGATATGATAATCCAGTTGTATTGGTGAGGCTCTGTGAGTCATAAAGGTGTTTATTTCTCCATGAGACTACACGTGGCCGCATCCTTGATCCAGTCTTTTTGGCGACGGTACCATGCTCGGAGGAAAAATGACTGCAACAACACAGAGACTCCTCACTTTATAGAACCTTTGAGACAGAAACATGAAGCTGCCACAGTAATCCAGGTTGGTTTATGGTGTTCTCTTTACTTATTTTGTAAGTCTAATAAGAAAAAAATCTTACTGATTTTGTGTACTTGTCATCTTCTATGTATTTTTGCTTATTATTTTATTAATATGTTAATTATGTAGTTACAGAATTAAACATTTTTGTTTTATTTAATCAGCATAAGCTTGATGTTTCTAAAAGAGATACTTCTTTACAAAAAGTTTTATAGAAACATAAAAGTATTTTTCCTTTTTTCACTATGTATTTCCCTGAATTATATTTACTTGATTTAATTCTAATATTATGCTTGAGAGATACTGTGCCTGTGTTCTTACTGGGGTATGTCTATGCCATGAAACTGAAAGATGCTGTGTAACTAACATGTCATGTCTGATATCTATGTGACTAACTAATCTTCCTATCTCTTCTATCCTACCTATCCATTTCTTTCCTTCTCTTCCTATCTCCAAAACCCAGGACTGCTTTATCTGTATTGTCCTTGGGAAGGGACCATGGCCTAGGCTGTCCTATGGTAGATACTGAGCTAGTAACAGTTAAACAGAAGGATTATCACATGCAAGAGTTGAAGTCCATACCTTGACTCTGTTTAGTTTGGTAACCAGATACGGTATTTGCCTGCCAAGTTGCCATGGTTCATGGGGAGTTTTTCTACATGTTGAAGCAAATCAATGCTGTCGCTTTCATATTTCAAGTTAGCTTGGAAATGTTCCATAGTGTAAGTCTTATATAAAAATTTCAAAAGTGACAAGGTGATTTCGAGGCAAAAATTTGTTATCGGAGTATAATATGTAGCTAGTATATTAACAGTTGATTTCCATAAACTTATTTAATTCATTTCTGAACTTAGTTACGTATTTGACCTCTACTATGTATTAAAGCAGTGAGTTTAACAAATGATTAATATGTGCTTCCTTTTATTTGTTTCAAACATGGTAATTCCCAAAGTGAGTATGAAAATAAAAGTATTTTATTATTTATCTTCTGTGTATATTACAGATTTTTAGATTTTTCATACATCCACCATTACATCCACTTCTGTAAATCAAATTTTAGTCTGTTTAGTCTCTTTTCTCATTACTCTGGAACTTTTTTTTGTCCCTCTCTGAACCTTTGCCACAATCTGTTACAATTTTTTTTAAAGAAGCAACAAGAACTGAATTCCATGGGCAGATATAGAATGAGTTTGTACAGTAAGAAAATTTTTATTTTGTTTCTTAAAAACTACTAACATGTAATTTTTCTTTTTGATCATGGCTAAGCACTGACCTGGTGCTTCCACAGATCTGTGTTAGCAGCTGCCTTACATTTTACCCTTCTGCATATATCATTAGGATTGCTTTTCTCCTTTGAATCTGTAAAAACTAATTGTCTTTTTTGAATGAAATGTACTTTTCATTTATCACTCAGTAATATCAGTATATTTTATCTGGATGCCTATGAAGGCCTGTAGGAAAATAACAACAGGGAATTATAAGAAAGCAGTTCTAAAATATTTAATCATTTTATAATAATCAGAAATTATGTGTGTAAAATAGCAACATTTTCAATAATTTATGTGGTTAGACAAACTTTTTCTAAAAATTAATAATTTAAATGTTAAGCCAGAATATGAGATTTACCCTTCCTATTTTAGTGCCTTCATTGCAAAGCCATTAAAGGTGTACAATACCACTTCTTTCACAACAGTGAGAATTTTTTGCATGTTGTTTTAAACATTTGGGGCATCTTGAATTCTGATGACGTCAAATACTGACTTGGTGGAAAATTTCTGTCTTGAATATAGTTTTCTTAATTCCATCTATCTCATTTTGATCTCTGAAGTGTTTTTGCTGGGTATGATTCCATGCTTGGCATGTGTTCCTAACACCCTTCGTCATTTTCTAGTACTTTAATTCCTAATGTGCTTCTTTTTCTTGGAGATGATTATGCTTGCCGGTAATATTTTTTTTAAATAAAGATCTGAGACAGTTAAGAAAGAGTAACTGACCGAGGTCAATTACATGAGATGTCTCCAAGAATTGCTACTTGTAAACTACAAGTCATTTAGTACAACTGTATTTTTATTCTCAGTAATTTGAAAGTTGACACTCAGGTTTTCCTTATGTAGCCTTTCCTTTCAGTTTATAATAGTCCCTGAAGGAATTGTCAAATAATTAATTAGTTGACCCAGGTTTGTAGTTGAGGGAGTTGCAGGATTCCTTTCTGCTTACTTGTGGAGAGCCTCTTGAGTACTCTAAGCTTTAGACATATGCTGGCATTTAATTTGTCTTGTAGTTTTAAATGTCACATAAAGTTCAAAAAACAGATCATTGAGCTATTAAACAAAGGCCCGAGATGTTTTATCTTCCTAATGGGATAACACAGAGAATCTGGATGTTGGTTTGATCTATGGCTATGTATAACATGCTTTAAATTTTTTGTTTAGGCATTTTGGAAGGGTTTTCTTTTGCGAAAGAAACTGGCCAGTGCTCTCGCAGATGTTAAAAGTGATGAAGTGGAGGATGAATATGAAGAAATAAATGTGGATGCTTTCACATTTTCTGAAGTAAGCACAGTAATTAGCATAAAATCTTTACTATTCTTCTTAAGCAATCATGTAGGTGTTGGAAATAAAGAAATTGAAAGTACTACCAGGGCTAGAAATAACATTTTGGATGTCCAGATATAAGGAAGCATTTCTTATATATAGCTGATTTAAATGTATTTGTTTTGGATTAATTGCTTCCTGCTCTTTGAGATGCTCTGGTAGTTACTGTGCTGTTAATGTCACACCTACTATAGAACTCCATATATTTTTACAGCTAAAGGGCAATCAAATGAGAATAAGGAAACAGTTCCTTTTGTTTCAAAAATTTTGTCTTTTTAGTATTTTAGCATCAAATTATAATGTCAGTAATGTTTTAATGTGTACTTTGTTCTTTTTCATGATAGAATGAGAACAATATAGAAAATACTGCCACACTGAATGTCAGCTATATTCCAGTAAAAAGAGCATATCCCCAAAGCAAGAGGTGAAGCAGGCTTATTATTTTATATGTAGTGTGCTAAAAAGATCACAAGTTTAAATACATTAGTAAACTACGGAGAGAAGTATAGTTAAATCACAAAAAAACCCCAAACCCCACAACTAGCAGTTCTGTTGTGCACAATAACCAGAAATTATTGCTAGTTTTATTTTACAGGTTATATAGAGTTAAAGATGCTCTTTCAGTTTCAAAAGAATTGAAATTGGATCAGAAGTTTCCATTCTAAGAAATAAAAGTAGGCTCTGGAGGAATTTGAGGAATAACATCACATTCAAAACTGAATGTAGCTACACTTAGGTAAAAAATAAAATTGTCTGTGGGATCAATATTGCCATTCAGTAAACAAGAAAAAGAATCTTTAAAGAAATTGTATCTTTTTAGCTTCAAAAGACAGTCTACATGGGAAGTTCTAGACTCAGTATGCATAGTAAATTGTAAGGCAACTGTTGATGGCTCACCTATGTATTTGTCTGGAGAACTGCTTTCTCTACTTGTTCACATTCATTGGCTGCCTTCTTTATTTTTTTAAATGCTTTCAGGTAAAGCAGCAATGTGGCCATTTGCGACCTAAGAGGATATGACTAAGATTTTTTTCATGAACCCTTGTCTCTGAATGTGCTTATTCAGCTGCTGTGTCTTTGCAAGAGCCATTTATCAGTATTCCACTGTAATTTTGCAAAGGAGATTGATGCAATAGCCCTGCTACTGGCAGGACTAGGTCCCATTTATAATCGGATGTTTGTACAGATCGTAGAGAGTTACAAAATCAAGTATGTTGTTGGTTGGTGCAGTGCAGTTTACAGTTGATCAGTCTTTGGTCATCTGATATCAAGCTTCTTTTGCCTGCTCCTCCCCATAGAAAATAGCTGGACGTTCTATTAAATTAATACGAATGATTTGAGGACTTAGGGTAATTTTATTTTTTTGTTCTTTTCAGCAACTATTTTAAGGTACACTTTCAGAATTACTGCTTTATTTAAGAGCATGCGAAAGGTTTGAGGCAGAAGTCCCAAGAATCATTTGGTAGACGGGCAACGTGTGTGTGTAAACATAGAGATCTGGCTTAAATTTTAGGATTTTTTTCATTTTAATTTGAAATACATATACAAAATAGTTTCATTAGTTGATGTTCTCTGATCCCTGGCTTCTTTCTAAAGTAATAAAAAGCAGAACGTTGAAGGTTTTATTTCTTCACACAGGAAGGAAGTATCTGTTCATATATTAAAGAAGGAAAATACCCTGTTTTGAATTACTCAGCCAGTAGGCCAGAGTCTTACATACAGTAATTCAGTTGAGCCATTCTTGTTTCTTTCTGGCCCAAATAACCCTGTCATGTTTGGTTTTTGGATTCTTTTAATTGCTTTACTGAAAACTACATAGACAGTTTTGTTCCATGTGTCTGTCAACAAGGCATTCACATTTGGGCAGGTGTTCCTGAGGAAAAGAAGGGGTGGAGAAGGCAGGAAAAAGAAGCCCCGCTCATTTCCCAGAGGGTATTGTACTGTATCACAATCTGGTGTTGCCACACTTTTTTTTTTTTTTTTTAACTCAAATTATTATTGAGTTTATCAGGAATGAAATAAAATATGGGTTTAGGGAGAAATCCTCAGGAAGTGTTTCGGTTCAGATGATGACAGGTGAACCACGAGCTGGCATTTTAATTTGCACAGCAAATTAAAACTCAAGGCTCAAAGGCTGAACTAGGGACTGATGTCAAATAAACTACTCAAAGCCTTAGCTTCTTGTGATGAAAAATATAGCAACATCTCTTTTCTACAGAGCAGTGTATATGATAAATTTACAATGTATACGTCTGTGAAGGATATTCTTTTTTCAGTGAGTGAATATTTCAATATTTGACATTGATGACTGTAACTAGGATTATACCCTGCAATATTTGTCATATTTTTTCTTTCCTTTTCTTTTTTTCCAAGTGTACATCTTGCCTGTGCTGAAGAGTTTGATTGTGAGAAATGTGTGGTGTAACTATACTGGGGATACACTCTGTGTAGCGCCGATTAGCTACTCAGTACTAGGTTGCCTGTTGTCATGTATCTGGAGCTGTTTCATTCTCTGCAGTTGGGTAATACCAAATCAGGTGGACTTCCTACTTCTGGAGAAACAAGCAGCAGAAACTTGGAACAATCTATGCTTCCTGTTCCTTCCTTTCTGGTCTCAGTGTTTATAGCAAAGTGCTGAAGCAGAGCCAAATAATGACACATGGTATCAGTGGCTATCTGTTGTGTCTCAAACAAGTGTGTAGGGAGGAGTACATATTGCTGGGCTAAGAGATCCCATATGCTAGGGTTTGAAGGAAGAGAAAAATATTTGGACACCATTTTGTACTGCAGATTTCACTGTTGTGTAGGACGAGTGAAATGAGAGAGAAGGGCAGAAAAAACTTTCCTTATTGCAAACTGATACAAATGTATTAAATCTTGTCTAAAAGCTTTTTTAATAGTTCCCTGTTTTGTGTTGTGGTCATTGTTTATGTTTTTCTGATACTGTTATGTAGATTTCAGTCACAATTATTTTATTCATTATTATCAAACATTTTACAAAATCACTACTGTGCAAGCACCTATTTAAGCCATTTGTAAATATCACAGTGCAGTAAGTCATTAGGCATCAGTCTTCATGATAAAAACTGTTTAATACCTTCATTATAAACACAGTGTACCCAGTGTTCCATGGAAGGTGAGGCTGTGAAGCAGCATGGGGGAAACACTAGTCTCTGACGAAGATCTTAATTTATGCACATTGAAGAATAGTGTATTTTTAGTACAAGTTTAACACCATATCACATGAAAAATGGATTGCATGTGATTGGGCTAGAGGAATGGCCTTTGTCTTTCTAACAATAGCATGAATATTAGTCATTTCACCTGAACCATTGCTGATACCTTTTTGTATTCATATCAGCTCCCATACATTGCCAAAGACATTCAGGGGCAGTAGTGTTTTGTCTCTGTTTGATTGTGCAATGTCAAACAGGCTGTCCCAGATGACATGAAAGATCTGGCCAGCAGATGTTTCAGAAAGTATGAGCCTGGCATTTAGTGATATCTTCACGTCTTTCATGTGGACTTTGGAGAATTCCAGCCTACATGCTCCAAAAGGCTGATCTTAAGGCAACCTTTCATCAGCAGTTCATCCATGTAGCAAATGATCAACAAGGCAGAGCTCACTTTACCTCTGGTGGATGAAATCTGACAGCACATTTGCTTGACACAGCTCTTCTTTTCCGTACCATCTTCTAAATATCTGTATTGTTGGTTTCTTGATGTGAGCCAAATGCAAAATTTGCCAAGGTGTCAGAAAGCTGAATAAATTGAATATGATGAGTTTTTAGACAATTCTTTACCGTGAACAATGATCATTGAATAAATTACTGTTTTTCTATACTGAATAAACATATGGACACATCTTACTCTGATCAAGAGAAGAATCAATATTAATGATTACAGGCACACGAAGTAAGTGCTCTATTTTAAAAACTTCATTTTTAATTTAAATCACTCTAGTCATACTAGAAAGTCACATTGTAAGTTGCAACCAAGTTAAAAAGAAATCTGTCACTGCTTTGTTCATCAAATGAGATAACACTGTTGCCCTGAGATGGTGTTGTTCTTTTTCTGAGCTTGATTATGTAGATTTTTAAAATTCCAGTAATTTTGACAGCTTTTGAAATTATTGTCTGGGAGTTTCCTTCTCTTTTTTTTTGCATATCCACACTCAGACACATAGCCATTCCTAATTTTTTGCTTGCCTTCTACAGCAGGTAGGTAGCAGTTTTCTCTGTCTTTTTTCTGATTTTTTCTTTTCTCTGGGGTGGGAAGGATAAGAGCTAGCTCATGCATACTAACTCTTAACAAGTAAACAGTAATTAGAACAACAATTTCTTCCTGTCTCCCATCTTTAGTATTCTTATCACATCTAAACTAGACCCATATGATGTGTTTTGTTTTCTTTTCCGATAATCCTTCATAATGTGGTTTGTCTTAGACTGGGAGCTTATGACTGTGAGCTTGTGACAGTGATTGCTGTTTTCTGGCTGGTGCCAGGAAATAAGTGTAGCCCATGGATTAGAAGGTCCCCATAACATTTCTTATATCTTGACATTCATATGTATGTCTAGCTTCTGCAATTGCTTATAAATGTCAGGTCAGCATCGAGCTTTTCTGTATTGTGTGCTGCAAAGAATATGATCCTTTTATCATCAAATTTCACAGAAGTTACTGTGTTGTAGAAAAGCAAAAAAGTGTCTGTTGAAAATTTTGTTAGGTCAATCCCCTTCTTTTAAAAAGGAGGAAAAAACTCTCTCCGAAGCAATGTATCAGAGGCTCAATCTTTTGTTACATGGGTGTATATCAATAATCTCTTGATATGTTCCTGTTGCTTCAGCTGCTGTGTTAGTGAATTGCATACTATTCATAGTCTGTGGCATCAGCAGATGCATTGAACTGCCTTTTTCAGCACTGCTGCTAATCTCGTTTTCTAGTTGTTTCATAGATATTCTGGTCTTAGAAGTAGGTTGTTGCAGTATGTACCTGAAAAACTAAACGCTACCATAGCTACAAAAGGCTGTCACTAACACTCCAGCTTCACAGCTCCTGCAGAATGTGCTCTGATTGCTTTCTGGCCTTCCACCATGAGATCTCAGTTCTTCCTACCACCTGAAATGCTATTAATTTTTAAACAGAACCTATCTTCATGGCTTGTTTCTATCCAGTTCTTGGTTAAATAGCCAGATTCAAGCAAATACTTCCCAAAGGAAAGCCTACTAGTGATGCATGGCCCTACAGATATAATTTGGAACATATACATAGCAAATAGTATAGTATTTTTCTAAATTACATTTAGCTTCTATGACCAAAGTATAGTGATATCATTAATTATACTTCCTAGTCTTATTCTTTAAAGGCAAAGTCAAGCATCAAAACTGAATAAGCAAGGCAAGCAATGGGAAAATGTATCAAAGTGGAAAAAACTTTAGTTCTTTGATGTTCCTACTCACTGCTGTAGCCTCAAAGGAAAACTGTTCTAAGCTGAAAGCGTCGTTATAAATGGAAGCAATAATACAGTCATAAGTTCTTCTCAATCTGCATCTGGAGTCTCTTGAAAGCTGAGCTAAGTCACTCTAATCATTGAATCCCTAAGTTCTTTAATTTTTGTGTAGTCTTGAAACGGATGTTTTGGTATAGATTTAGGTTTAAAATATCTAGTTAAATGTCCAATATTTAGCTTGTCCAGATACATTGACTTCCATTGAAAAAGATTTTTTTAGTAATCCCTGTTTACAAATTCCAGGAGCTAACCTATTTGATTTGTCTGTGCTCTGTGAGAAGAAGCCGTTGATGCAGTGAGTATTGTTATTGAGTTAAATTGCAGCTCTTATGGAGGAACCAAAGAGGAACGTGAGATGTCAGCTTCTGTGATCCTCCACACTTAAATCTCAACATATCTCATTCCCTGGAGCTTGAAATCCTTTTGGTTTAGAATAAAGCAGATATTATCCAATTGCAGCACAGCTTAACTCCCCTGAACATAACTCAAGTCCAAGGGAACAGATAGGATGCATCCAAGGGGGTTGAACAAGCTGCCTGATGTCATTTTGAGGTCACTCTTTATCACTGAAAGATCAGAGAAACTGGGGAGGTTACTGGTGACTGGGAAAGGGCAGACATCACACCCATCTTCAGAAAATTCAAGAAGAAGATCCATGGAACTAGAAACTATCAACATTATCTCACTTTATGGGAATGCTTGGAGTAAATGCATTCAGAAGCCATTTCTACACTCACAAAAGAAGGTGATTGTGGGAATCCAGCATGGGTCTACCAAGGACAGGTCACCTTCCTTGTTTTCTGTCACGAGGTGACTGGCATTATGAATAAGGGGAGTGCAGTGCATATCGCTTGCCTTTATTTTAGCAAGGCTGTGGACTGTCTTCGTCTTATTTCCAAAATTATGGGCTGGAAAAGTAGGCAGTAAGGTCACTGGCAAATTGACTGCACTGCCAGCCTCAAATAGTTGTGTTTTGTGTTGCAAAATTCAACCTGTGGACAGTAATTAATGGCACCCATCATGCATGGTAGGGGAACCAAAATTAGTAAAAAATGTAATTAGCAACCCGCATGATGGAACGGAGTGCAATCCCCAGTGTGCAGGTGACGCTGTATTGAGGGCAGGGGTTGGTGTGCTGGAGGATCAGGTTGTTCTTTAGAGCAGCCTGCACAGGCTAGATAAACAGGCTGACCAGAGGCGTATAATGCTCAATAAGAGCAAATGCAAAGTCGAATAGATGGGCAATACTGTTGGCTAGGGTCTGACTTTCTAGGAAGCAGCCCCCCAGAAAAGGATCTGGGGTCATAATGGAATTCACATGCAATTCCTTAGTTTCTAACAGTGTAAACAAAGAATGGCAAAAATAATCCTAACACCTCATATGCTATAATACCATTTTAATTAGCTAAAAACTTTTTAACAATATGTCTAGTTTGTCCTTGAATAGAGTGGCTTAAGAAATCCTAAATTCTAAATACTGTCTGAGTACTCACTCTAGTATTTTTTTTTTTCATGAAAAATACTTTAAAGCTTAATTTTGATATGGAAATAAGAGTAGCTATTGATAATTTAATAAACCAGGAAAACATCTCAAACAATCAGCTTCTAAACCTCTTGAACTTTCCGAAGAATATCATTACATATCCCAGAAGATTTAAGATGTTGAGAATACAGGTATGAATGAACAAATTCCAACTTGCAGATTCATTTGTGGATAATTTATTTCAAATAGAAGAGACAGTGCTAGAGACATATAAGGAGGACAGTATCAGTGAAGCTGAGAGATGATTTAGGCATACTTCTTTAGAATTAAGCATTTTGTAGTGTAATTAGAGGCTTGTTAACATGAATTTTAAAAAAGTCTGTTTATAACTTAGCCCTTCTTTGCTCTTGAGCTTCCAAATTCTTTTTTGTTTTTGTTTCTGAAATAGGGTCTTTTAAGCAAAAATGAAAAGTTGTCTTGAAATTGAATCAAATTTCTCATGTGACTTTGAAATGTTAGAGGTTAAATGCCTATAAACTTGTGACTAGTCTATTTTTTATTACCCTGTGCTTCTGCATGACTTCCTTTCTTTAGACAAAATTGCAAGCTGAAGCACAGCTTTCTTATCTATTGTGTTTTCGTATTCATTACCTAAGCTTAATAGAACATTTTGGGTTATGATCCTTCAAAATTGTGCATTCTTTGAATGCACAGTGTTAAGGGGTAGGGTTGAGGGGTTGCGTGGCTGTTTTGGTTTTTTAAGTTTTTAATTCATTGCCCCTTGGAAGTTTTGTTTCTTTATTTTCATGGAAGTAGAAAAATTTGGGAAAATGTTTATAGAGACATAGCAGCAAAAATTTGTGTCATGTTCCAGAGTCAGAGAGGGGAAGTTCTGAAGGTTCTTGTCTTTTTAATGGGGAAAGACTCTATCTGGGGTCTTAGACCCATTTCGAGGGGTGGCCTGAAGGTTCCAGGAGCTTGATGTTTATTGAGATGGGTGGGGATTCACATCTCAAAGGATTTTTGAAACATATTTCTGATGCTCACTTGAACCATGTCTAACCTCTGAAGTTGAGGTTACCATTTACCTATATGTATTTTTTATTCCTATATTCAAAGAAAGGACACAGAGCTTCCTTTGAACACTGTCAGGCTTAAGTCCAAAATGCATTTTTAGAAAAGTTTAGGTCTCATAGGTCATGAATGACTGACATGAAGTACAATAAGATTCAGACTTTTGGATAATTAATTATGTATGTAGACATTCAACTTTTTATTTGAACGAAAACTTCTGTGGTCCTTGAAATTTTCATTGTTCATTTACTTTTCCACAATAAATTATTTTCGTAATTTTATTCACATTTGTGTAGAGCAAACACATAGGTACATGTATTAAGTATAAATATATGTATATGCATTAGAATTTTAGACAATATCTAGTTTTCTAAGCTTATTACACAGTCAGGAAAAATTACATTTGCAGGAGACATTCCACAATAAAATTTTCTTAAATGTTTTTATTAACAGAATGTGATTTTTCCAGTAAGCATCAATATATCCTCAGAAATGGACAACTGTCCTTGTCTTCTGATTTTCCTACAAGAATGTACTCTAATAATTAACCAGTTTTTTAAGCCTATAAAATCTCTTGGGGTCAATTAATCATTGCAATGTTTCTCTGGAATTCGTGTGATACTCACTACTTTTTTTTGGCTTGAAACTTTGTTTAGTTTTAGCAGTCATAAGAATGCAGCTTTACCCAGATTTCTTTTCTAATGTATATATATATTGTCTTATATAAAAACAGGGTTGAAAAAGAAGCATTGCCAAAGGTTAAAATAACCTTTTTAGGCTGCTAACCTATTTATCTTCAGCACATAAAATACTGGAAGACGACCTCAGAGAAAAGGACTATTTTTTCTACTGCTTGCTGTTCAGAGATTTATTTTCTGTAAAATGTATATCCACTAAACTATCTAATAAAAAAGATTTTATTTTTTTTTTATAATATTGTTCAATACATTTATATATAAATTTTAAATGGCAGAGTTTAGACTAAATTTTTGTATTACTGGAAGTGGAATAGTAATGCAGCTAACAGAAGATTCAGTTAGGGATGTTCATATCTGAAATTTTCTTAGCTTTGGAAGTTATTTATAAAGTCTGGGTCTGAACTGATGTTCAACTTTCTAACATTGAACTAAGCTTTACACATGAACTTGAGTTTTGCAGAAAAGCTAGTCCAGAGAGTAATCTGATTCCTCAAAGGACTGGATGAAAGAAAAGGCTAAATACACAAATATATTCAGATCTTTAATTTCAAAGGAAGTTTTCCATCACAGTCTATCAACAATATACAAAGGAGCACAGAAAAATGATCTGGTTCTTCTATAGATTTCAGCTATAAGAGCTAAAAACTTGTGATTTCTTAAGACGTTTGTTAAAATTTATTTAGGATTTTAGAGAACAAATTCACTGTAAATTCTCAGGCCTTGACAGACATGAAGTTTAGTTTAAAAAGAAATGAAATGTGTTGTCCTGGACTAGCATGATATTTAAATGAAATATCCTACAGACTGAAATATGTTTGCCAGGAACCAAGAGAGAAAGTTACAGCTTTCTGCCAGATGAAAGACACTTGAGTGGGATGTCTGTGAGTATCCAGAGGGTTAATCTTCAGCATACGATCCTTCTGCCTCACCATGCCCCCTCCCAGTCCAAGCAGGTATTTAACCTAAAGGATGTTTAACACCAGGAAAAGTAGTTCTTCGTGTGGAATGTATTGCCCCAAAAGAATTTTTGTCAACTTATTTGAAATAGTCATAGAATGATGTTGAAGTTTCTGCCTTTCATTTGTCCTTGTTTTTAACTTTTTTATTGTCTTTCAGTGAACAAGACTTTAACTGCACTATTCAAATGTACTCACTAAAAACTAGAAATCAAGGATATCAATAGCCTGAAGAACTTTATTCAAATTTGTATTCAATGGAGAAGACTAACAGAAAGATCCATTCTGATTTGTTTATTTACTCTAATTATGTAATATTCTTATTGAAAACAAATTTGAATCTGGAGAGGGAAGATACTTTGTAAAATGTGGTTGAAATAGGATCGGTCCTCCTAAGGATGACACTAATGGCCTGTCTCACAGAGGGGAGCAGAAGTACAGAAAAATATGCTGGATAAAACCAGGCAGATCCACTGGATGAAGGGTGAATCTTTTTTTAAAAGAAGAGAATTCCACGCACTGTTTCTATGAAATTGTAATGTGAAAATACTCTTTCTATTAGAAGATCCTTTTTCTTATTCCCCTGCTATTCTTCCTGCTGTGTTGCAGTGATCAGGAGCTAGTCATTACTCTGAGTTCACAGTGTGTTTTGGATGTTAGTTTTTTTCTGCTTGTCTATATTCTCTTGGGTAATTTACTTGTTTTTATCTTAAAATATCATATAAATAAGTGCACTACATAAATATAAATAAAAAGCTTTTTCTGACTAAACTGTTGCTGTTCTGAAAACAGTGAATGAATCAATGAGGAAATGAGAGAAATAATGAAAGAAGTATAAAGAGTTCATTTTCCCTAATTTTCAAAGATAGGTTCACAGTTTCCTTAGGTGATTCTGAGGTCCACCATGTTTGGAAACCTGGGGTAGCTTCAGATCCCATGGCATCCAACATGATGCCCTTTTGAAGTTAGTCTACACTGCTTCAGCAGTTATATCCTATGGGTGGTGTACATTCTTTCTGGTTTGCATTCTTTCTGGTTTGACATAGAGATGAAGTAGCAAACGCACTGACTAGATAGTTATGTTTGTCATTTGAAATTAGATTACTGTTTTAAGGTGAGGAATATTTCCCTAGATTTTAGCAGAAGGTCCTTAAACGACCAGCTTCCAAGGTCTGAAACAATATACTAAAGCAAGGACTGTCCTTGTCATGTCTGGTGTTTTTCATCCTTTCCATGAGCAACTGCTGCTTAACTCCTCTGGAAGCAGAGTATTGATGTGGATGGGTGTTGGGTCTGACCAGAACAGGGCTGCTGGATGTCAAATGCTGGCCTTTCTTTTCAGTCTGTATTGGTAATGCCTTTTTGCATCCTCTGCTTCAAACCATGGTACAGTTTCAGGAATTGGTTTGGTTTCTATTATACTCTTGTGATCTTCCTTGATCTCAGAGAGATGAAAGGCAATATGTGATGATGTTATTCACAGTTTGGACAGTTACTTGTAGAAGTGCTTCAAAGCTGAGTATAGGTTTGACACGGTCCTGAGAACTACTTTTTGCTCATGGTATAAATATGACTCAGAACATCCCTAATTGAATGTATAGTCATGATATATTATAAAAGATTATTTAGCTCCAGAATGTAATCCAGAGAATACAAAAGATGCCTAGGATTAGATTGTGTAAATAATGTTTACACTAAAACTTGCCTTTTCAGCAGTGTATTCAGACCCAATTAAAGTTAGCAGAACCATTCTCACTCACTTTGCTGCTTGTAGGATTGAATTCTGTTTCTGAGACTACAGAAGTTTTATGCTTGACATAAATAGTCATTACATTTTGCAAAGGAAGTAATAGAGTAAATACTTGAAAAAGCAATAACAAAATGAAAAAGACTATATATAATATGCCATAAGAAAAAAATCTGCAAGACTCCAGAGTTTATTAATGAGCTGAAAAATCAAAGGAGGGACCCTGTAGGAGTAGTCTCTCAAAGGATAAAAAATGCATTGTGAATCAGTATAAAAAGTTATTGATCCTAATGGATAAATGGAAATAGCTAATAATATGAAAGCTTTATTAACAAAATTCAGAAAGAAAACCCCAGCCCCAAAGAGATTCACACCTCCTTCTTCTTGAAGAGTGATATCATGGATAATTGTATTGGGTTTAAAAATTTAAAAATTTGTTTCCAACAGGTTAACAAAAAAATAGGTGTAACAAAAAATAGAAAGGTCTATGTATGTTTTGTGTGTGTGTAAAACTTGAAAATTAAAGTAATTAATACAATCTTTTTGAAACAAACACTCAAAGTATGGACGATAAAAACGCATAAAAGTTATCTTCAGGTGAACCAATATGTGTTAAATCAACTGTATGTGATTTACACATATGTGTAAAGCCATACTGTATATGCCAGTATTTAGGAAATTCCTTTATTTGGCTTTAGAAATAAATATAAATATAGTATGCATGTAGCTGTTTGTGTAGACCATACAATCAAAACCTGTCATTTTATTTGCTTTGTAATTCATCTCAGATTGTTGGTTTTTTCTCTTCGTGAACAATATCAATACAAACAGATCTAGTTTTTAGCCTTAGGTGTTGGTAAATCTGTCATAAACTTTTCATTAGGATGGTTTATAGGGAAGGTATGGACAGAAGTTTCTTGAGCTTAGTGCTCTGGAAATATCCAGGGAAAACATAGTGGAAGGGTGTATTTGAAAATCAGTTATGTGTTTATTTTTGTGGACAAAACAAACATAAGTGTGGTATATTTTTATAATATGCTGTATATTCAGGAGACTACCAGATGTGCTTAATGATAATTAGTTATCTTTTATTTATTGTCTTCCATATTTATACCTTTGATTCACACTTTTATATTTTTACTGATGTTTCTTTTCAACACTTGGGACACTGAAATACATTTTATAGGCTACAAGAGAAATAAAAACACTACCAATATTAAGTTAGTTAATGGCAAACACTGGGCTCAGAAATATTAGTGAGAAAAGTTTCAACATAAATATTAAGAGTAAAGAACTTTAATTGGGTTACGGTACAACTATAGAGGTTTCAATCAGTGTACTGTTAAGTGATTCTTGTTCCAAAATATTTGCTACACCTTTGGAGTGTTATTTCTCATGGGGATTTTTGTTTCAGTTTGGCTCTTTGTTTGTTTGTTGAGTGGGGTTGGTTTTTTTTTCTTTGTTTGATTTTTTTTTTATGTTACATACTATTTCATCAGAGAGGTGAAAATTCAAATAGCTAGCATGCAGGCTTGGCCTGAAATCTGGCATTAGAGCTTTGATAATATTCACTGCTACAGTAAGACATTTAAGTACTCAAGTAAATAATGGTCATATCATTGTACAAACCAGTTAAATTGATTGACATTTAAATTTTACAAGAAGTGGAAATCTATCTCTCTCCCACCTGTACTGATTCTTTTGCAAATAGAGGAGGAAAAAGTATTTCCAAAATTTCCTATTTTCATATACCTGTATATACCAGCACTGTTGACTGGATTGTATGCCAGACTTGGAAAATAAGTGAAAAATTCTCATATGAAAATATGATTTACAAAGTGCAATTGAGAAGTAAATTTGAAGAGCACAAGAAGGAATAATATCTATTTTCATTGAAGGTTTTCAGTCAAATGTTGTACCTTTTTCATAGCTTTTCTTTATGACCATTCTGTCCATAGCCCCCAGGCAATTTTAAAACTTGAGGTGGTGTGGCTTTGTCTCTGCTGAAATACTCACTTGTCAGTCTTCTATGTTCAAGTTGTACCAATTTCACATATTTAATTGATCACCTTAGGGATTTGATTTACTGCAGTCTGCTTTCTGGAATGGATTTTTTAAAAATGAAAATTGTGTGCATCTACCCCTCAGTGGTTATCAGCATAAGAGTAATCACATCACTGAGGACAGGTAAATTAGTGGGTTGTAGATAACTGTGAAAGTTAAAGAATGTGATACATTTTGTTTGTTGCATGCCTCTGCAGTTTATTTACATAGTTTTCTTAACATATACAACTACCTGAGAGAGGAGGTATAATAAAATGCATGATGTTATTTATTTATCATTAATTGATATGTTGAGAAAGGGAAGAGTGGTAAAGAGACATTATCTGTTAATAAGGAAGGCACAGAATTTTTCCAGATTTATTAAATAAAGGAATGAAACCTAAAATGTCCTGTAATCAAGTAAAAGGGAATTCCAGAAGCAGGGAATCAATCAGGTGTAGGAATTCATCCCTTTTAAGACATGGAAGTAAAATAAAAAATTATTATTTTTCAAAGCTTAATCAGAATGGAAGCAGAAAGAGTGATCTTAGAGCCACCAAATTGTGTGGCCACTACCTGAAGTAACCTGAAGTTACAAAAGCAACCTTTCAAAATACTTGGAATATGATTTTTTTTGTCTCTCAGAATTTCAAAGGGCTTGGAAGATCTTCCTGTTCACCAATCTAAGGCCATACAAAGTCCTGTTTACACAAAGTATACAGTAAGGGATCCAAACTTAGGATAATTTCTCAGGGCTAGAAATCAGAAAAAACTGAAATATTTTATGAATGGGAGAAAGGTAGTCCAGTTTTGTAAATCAGACATTTTCAAAAGAATGAACCCCAGGCTCTTTGCTGTTGAAATAAGAAGAACCTGAATGACTGAGCCCTGTAAGTCAAGCCAAATTCTTCAGTGGTATTTACTTACTGTGTGGGAGTGATTTGCTTCTCTCACTTATCAGAGTATATTGAAAGAACATGTGGTAAAAAACCTCAATGACCTATAAGAAAAACAAGTCATATGCAGGTTGGGTTTGAAACAATGTCTAGATTTTGTTTTTATGAAAGAAAACTGAATTCTGCCTTGAAGTGCTAGAGACACCAGTAAGCAACTAATTCTGTTGCGCTTCTTCATTCCAACCATTATTTTAGTTTCCCATTTATTCTGATACATCAAAAATAAAAATGCTTAATTGAAGCAAAAAGAACATGCAATATTTACTTTTTAAACCCCAAATTTCTATGAGAATTACTCACCAATTCAGTTCAACAAAAGCAAGTTTGACAGTTAGGCACCTACATCTGGACATAAAATACTCAATTAGTCAGAAATAGCACACAAAGCTCTTCATGTTCCTTATGCCTTTAAGTATTGTAGGTCTGTATTTTTTCAAAGCTTGGCAGTCTTTTATAATAACGTGGCTTTACTAACAATGTTGGAATAAAATTACAGGAATTTGAGAAGGAGGGGATGCATCTTATTTATAAAACAAAACCAAAACCCAAAAAGGACCCCCACAAACCACAAATGCTGTTGGTCTGATTTGTTTAAAACAGTACAGCACAGCATCTCCAAAGGTGCTTTGAGTGTGATTGCTCTGCAGGTGGCAGTTCTGATATACAACTTGAAAACTTGTACAAACTATGTAAGACAATTTAAAAGAGACTTCGCAAAAGTTATCAAAACTAAACTGATTTTATCAGTGCACTATTTGACTTTGCTCATTCATGCAGGCTGCATTAGAGGAGGAATGGCTAACTCTAGATTCCACCCGTTTCCCTTCAAAAACACTCCTGCTCTCAAACCAGCTGCACTGGCCAAAGGTAACATGTCACAGAAACAACTTAGTCTTCAGTCTTTATTCATTCCTTAAGGATATGCTATTCTGGGATGATTAATATGACAATTTAGTGACTTAAAAACACAATTACTTTTAGAAGTCTCAGACTTCCTCCTCATCTCCAGATGCAATTTTTCTTTTAGATTTTCTTTCATTCGCTCAATTTTTTCTTTATTTTGGATTTATTTCAACACTTTACTTCACAGTAGCAGAAAAAAAGATGATGTGCTTCATCTGCACATTTGGCAATGGATTAAAAATTGCTAGTTGACAAACTACTTAAAAATACTAAGATCTGCATTATATGACAACAGCTGAATGTTTTCAGAGCAGCTAAAGGTCATCGAACTGTAATGTCTGCTAGATATTTGATGGACTTTGAAGTTTTGGCTTTTTGTTTTTGTAGGGTTTTCTATTCTTATTACAAGCATAATATTACTAATGTTTTGTTTCCTACAATTAAGAGAAAGGAGTCTTATAATTGTATAATTTATTATCTTTGGGGATGTTAAATGTAACTAAAGTCACCTTTTTGTCCTATTTAAAAATAAGGTCTGTAATGGACATATCACCATTAAGAATCCTTTCAATTATAGTGCTAAACGCTGCAAACCCTGGTGCAGGTTTTCCTGCATGTTTTAAACTCAGACTTAGAGGGACCATCAGCTGCATTCCTTTCCTTTCTCTTAGGAGTTTTCTAGGCCTTCAGATTCCAGTGAACATTCAAATAGTTTGCCATTGTCACCACAAGAAGTTTGGCAGTGTGCTAACAGACCACATTCATACTCAGCAGAAAATATCCATTTTCATAGCAGGTAAGTTAAATTATGGTTTTTTAAATTATGTTTAGTTCATTTGAATTT
Organism: Origma solitaria; assembly: GCA_013397895.1. NCBI lineage: Eukaryota > Metazoa > Chordata > Aves > Passeriformes > Acanthizidae > Origma > Origma solitaria. The sequence goes on from VZRL01004253.1 coordinate 2,078,073, forward strand.
GACAAAAATTACAAGGGGAAGAAGAGGCTATTTTCTGATGCTTTTGCTACTTTTGGTTAATGTGGTATTACTGGAGTTAAAATGTATTTACTTGCTAATACCAAATATATTAAATTCAGTTGTTATTTTTCATTGACTACCACAATTAAGAATATAATAATATATATGTGTAGTTTTATTTCTTTAGGTTTGACTATAAATCATAAAACTTCAATTTTTTCACATATGTTATGAAATAGATGTTGAAATAGAGATTTTTGAGACTAGATAAAGATTAAAAGGGATTTCTTACACAGCTGCATTCTGTGAAAGGACTGAAATATGCTTCAAGTAATTGAAATGTAAACATTTCAAATTGATGGCAGACTTTTATTACTCTCCAAGATAAAACCTTCATGGAGTATTAAACCAGATTTTTTTTGTATCATTTCCAAGCTTCAAAAGTGCCTTTAAAAGGCACAAACAAGTTGCAGAATAACAAAGGCTGCAAAATAGTCACCCCAGACACTTTCTTATTTACTTACCTTTCAGTACTGCTCTTATACTTTGTTTCCAGGTCTCGGAAGGAAACAATGTCACGGCTTTCTAACAGGAAGGAAAAAAAGAAATTTTTATCTATGTCTGAAAAAGAAGAGAAAATATCAGAAGAATGGTATGTTAAGGTCTTTTGCTTACACAGTGACTTCCAGGAGTAGGTAGAGTATAGTTGGCTGTTGCTGCTTGCTTTTTTTAAGTTCCACCTTTGAAGAATGTCTGTTTTCTACCAAAGTAAAAATTACTGTAATTATTTTTGTAAGTGTCTGGGAAACTATCTTATAAGTCGCAATAATATAACATTCAGATAAGAATTGCAGCTATCTCTGCAATTTGGAAAAATTCATACCATGGATCAGTATTCTTTTTGAAAAGTGTATTATACAATAATATGCAGCTGGTGTAACATAATACATGTGAAATATTTAGTAAGTTATTTTCTTCCCTTAGGGGCTTTAAGGATATTTCTACTGCACAGCTAATGCTGAAGAGGGCCCATAAAATGAAACCTAAAAAACACAGTAATACAGGTTTAGGTAAGTCAACAGTTAAAATAATGGTTACATTGATGTAATTTTTCCATTCTTGAAATAGTGTCTCTCTGTTAAAAACTTTGCTTGTATATCATTAAGCATTAATTTGAATAAATGTAGAGTGTAATTCAGTAAAAACAACTCAGTTTAAATCAATATATTTAGATTTTTAAAACCATTCTACTGGTTTTGAAGTTGAATATTTGACAGCCATGGTAAACAGACATTTTATTTCTTCCTGTTCATGTATCTCTTTTTCTAGATGTGGAATTTATATTTCTGCATTTTGTGCTTCTTGTATTTTCTTCTTAGGAAAATCTTAGGTTAAAATTATTGACTTTTTCAAGAACTGTTATGAAAAAAACAAGTTTGATATATATGAAATTAAATCTTTTTTTTTTTTAAATTATATGTTTACTGTGGAAATAAATAAAGCTTATCCAGCTTCTCATCCAATTGTCTTCTGATTCTTCTCAGATACTTCTAATGTCACTGAACCTTTGTTAGAATCATTAATTTTTAGTATGATATGCTAATAGAAATGTTGCTGGAATATATTAATAAACATATTAGTCAAATTCTGATAGTATAAGAAACATTTAAACATTAAAGAGCCTAGTCGACAACAGGACATTAAGTGGTCTTCAGAAAATGCACCCTTATGTACATATATTTTGTATCACAAGCTACACTCTTCTGCATAACTTTGCAAAACTCTTTGGCATTAAGTTTTGAAAATATTGAAAGATGTTTTGCTTTCTGAAGAGAAAAAAATTAGCCTACAGATGTATTTAAGCAAAATGTTTCTCTGTATAATTTTTTCTGCTTTAAATACCATGCCTATGACTAAGACTAAAGATGACAAAAATTATTTATAGTTTAAAAAAAATAGTAAAAGGGGAAGTAGACAAAAAGACATGTAATCAGCAAATCATACTTTGTGGAAAAGAGAGTATATGGATAAGAGGTTGAAGTTAGTATATTGAAGTCATAGCTTTCTATGGTGCCCTACCATGTTACCTTAATAGAAAAGAAACAGTAATAAGTATCTGTTGTGCAGCTGAGTTTTTTACTATATATTTCAGTTTGTGGTCTCTGTATAATTTTTCAATGAATAAAACTTATTAGGTTATATCTTCTTTTCTCCATATGCTGTCTGTCTTATGTTGGTAATTAATCCAGTCATAAATGTCTGATTGAGCATATCAGATTTGCTATCCTATTTTTGTTGTAGTTCTAATGGATTTCTTGGATATGTTTATGTTCACTTTGGTCAGATCATTCAATATGATGTAGGGGTGTTGAGCTTTTTAATGTAACACTTGGAATATTCTCAAAGTATATTGCTAGTACTAAAAAAATTGAAAAAACTTGCCCAATGTTTTTATAGTTTCAAATTTTCTCCTCTTGACACTACCTCATATAGAATTTTTTTTGTCTTTCTGACTATTACATCAAGCACAAAAATAACCTGTGTCTATAATTTGCCTGTATGGAGTTCTCTGTCAGTCATTAAAATCACATGATTTTTTTCATACGAACAGAAAGCATAGTTTCCAGAACCAGAAAATGTGATTGAAAATATTTCACTCCATCCCTTTTCAGTAAAACCATTATCAACCGTTATATTCTTTCTCATACAGCACACTGACAGTCACTCCTTCCTTGGTCAGTAAGGACAAAATGGATATTATAAATCAAAACAAATATTTTTATATTAAATTGATCATAGAGCTCAGATCTTTTACTAAAAAAAAGTGTCCTGATCAAATATTCTCCATGTGAGAAGAATCCCCACATATATAATTATATTTTCTGTCAGCTACGTCCTCTGAAATTGGTGAGAGTAAATGAGGGTCTTTTTGAGAGTCTGGTAGAACAGAGGGACTTTTCAGCATTTAAATTCGAGCAGGTACACCTTATCCTGAGGCTAGTCAGCTCCAGATCAGGAAACTGTAACCAGAGCCATTAGGCTGCCAATATCTTTCTTGGATCTCTGTGTGGTACAGCTCATGCTAGGTTACTTTTAGCAATTTCAGTGTAACTAGGGAGAGAGAGTTCACAGTCTTAGGCAATTGCTTTGAATTTAACTCCACTGAAGCAGGAATTCCTAAAGAGACTTTATTCCTTCTAAAATTTAAAAGCAGATTTAAATTCGTCTGAGAAAGTAGACGTCAATATTATCTTTTAATGTTTCTATAGAAGTTACCATCCGATTGCCTTCATCTCCACTGAAAGGAGGTTCATTTATCTTGTACTTACTGATGAGGCATATGGAAGGTTGTAGGATTTCGTTTTAGCAATACTATTTCTGTTCTTTCTTTTGAATTTCCAGGTCTTCAGTGTTATAATTACAACTGTTTCCTCTTTAGCTTTCTCATTCAAAATAGTTGAATGTATGTGAACTATAAGAAAATGATTTTGTTTCTGACAAAAATTCATACTCACTAGAAAGTAAGTAAGGAGAATCAATTTAGAAGTGGGTATTGTAAGGTATAAAGAAGCAATTTTTGATGTTCTATCCACTTACACATCTGACTTAAAAGCAAAACTTTAAGTTTTGAGAAAATGTAAAGCAAAAACAACTCTAAATGTTCTAGATAAATTATTAGCTAATCACATTAAACTGACAGTTTTTATGTTGAAATTTCATTATAATCCCAGACATCTTTTATATGCTATTGATCGTTCTGTGTAAGGATCTCATTACTTTCAGGTAATGATAAGGTAATAATGGATCTTCTAGGAACAAATTAGCTGTCAGAGTATGTTTTCTGCTTCCATATGCTATCAAACTGTAGTTGCACTGTTTTAGAAATCCTTCTGTTCTTTCTCATGGAGAATAGAGATAAACTGCACTTTCTGTACTTTCTTAATCTCTATATTTGTATTAGGTGTTGTGTAGCTATAACCAATGACATTGGGAGGTAGATTTTTTACTGACCAATGGTTGCTAGATTATTAATGGATATATAAAGAAGTTTCTGTAAATAAAACTCTCTCTTTCACCATCTTGGGGATTTCTGCCTGCTTCCTTGCCAGCTTTCTCTGCCCGCCGCCGCGAATATTACGAGATTCAAACCGACAGTCAAACTCTGCCTTAGACCTGAGATTCACAAAGGCAAAGTGTTAGCTCAGCTTGCGTTCAGAGAGTTTTACAGTTGCTCTTTAATATTATCAGTCTGCTGGACTGGAGCCTGGACAGGACAGCCCTGAACAGCTTTGATTCTTAACATACTCAGGGGTGGAAATTTATTCCTTGTTATTTTCTGTCCAAAACATGTTTTCTACTAGTGCAACAGTGATGGTATTCATTTGATAATTATAGAAGTCCACACCTGAGTTAATCATCTGCATTGTTTTATGGAAAGAAATTTCCTCTTAAAATGTAATTCAAAAACCGGCTACTTGAGTCTCACTGTAAAAGCATTTCTAGTTCTCCATTGCCTAGACACAAAACCTAGAGTGACTTGCTGAAATACAGTGTTAAACCTTAGATCTGTAGAAGTAACTGAGAAGTATCTTACCTCATATGTCTGGCCACAAACCTTCTCAGTAAAGATAAAACTATGGAAAATACTAGCAAGTACACTGAATCTTGTGGTTTGTATTACAAGGGAGAGCTTTAAGTAGCATAGCCTTAGAGAGTGATTCAGACAAGGTTTATATTGCAGCAGACCAGTCCCACCAACAAATGGCCCTAAGGCCTGTGTGCCCTAATCCACTACTGTTATGTGTCCTTGTTTATGTAGTTGAAGAAAGTTGTGGCCTGTATTTTAATGATACCAAATGTATGCTGTGTCTGCTTAAACCATTTTTACTATGCAGTAAGATAATACAAAAAGCATGGGCAAGAAACCAGAAAATTTACAGCCGAATAAAACTGGCATAATGTCAGAAATATTACCATTTACCTGGGTGCATAACATTCTATAGAAATTCTAGTTCAAAATCTAAGTACAGCAGACAGTATTATGCCTCACTGTGCTTAAATATTAAGTGACTGTGACTCATAACAATCCTAGCTTCCTAAAGATTTCTTGGCACAATAGTACCAAATTTCTTGCTTAATTTGGAATTTCCTTGGTTCTGTGGATTTTATATTAGCCTCTCATAGTTAACTTCTTTTTCTTTTAAGATGGCTGAAATCTTCTCTCCTACACTGGTGTATTACTTCTTGTTTAACCTTTTCCTCTCCAAAAGAAGTTCTCTTGCCAGTGGATCAGGCCCAGCCAGCATGGGCTTATAAAAAGCAGGTCCTGCTTTGACCAACCTGCTCTCATTTTATGACCAGGGGACTCACCTGTTGGATGAGGGAAAGGCTGTGGATATTGTCTGCCTGGAGTTCAGTAAAGCCTTTAATACTTCCTCCCACAACATTCTCCTGGAGGAGCTGGCTTTGTCAGGTGCACTCTTTGCTGGATTAAAAACTGGCTGGATGGCCTGGCCCACAGAGGGGTAGTGAGTGGTGCTCCATCCAGGTGGCAGCTGGTCACCAGTGGGGTTCCCCAGAGCTTAGTGTTAGGGCTGGGCTGTTCAATGTCTTAATCTGTGATCTGGAGGAGGGGGGGGTTAAAGGCACCCTCAGTAGGTTTGCAGATGACATTAAATTTATCTGCAGGAGGGCAGGAATGCTTTGCAGAGGGTTATGGGCAGGCTGGATTGATGGGCCAAGGCCAATTACATGAGGTTCAACAAGGTGAAGTGCCAGTGCCCTTGGATCACAACACCACCAGGCAGTGCTGAAGGTTTAGGAAACAATGTCTGGAGAGTAGCTCAAAGGAAAAGGACTTTGGATGCTGGTTGACAGCCAGCTGAATATGATCCAGCAGCGTGCCCAGGTGGCCAAGAAGGCCAATGGCATCCTGGCCTGTATCAGCTATAGTGTGGCCAGCAGGACCAGGGAAGGGATTGGCCTCCTGTACTGGACACTGGTGAGGCCACACCTCAAGTCCTGTGTCCAGTTGTGGGCCAACCATTACAAAAAAGACATGGAATTCTGGAGACTGTCCAGAGAAGGGCAACAAGGCTGGTGATGAGTCTGGAGCACAAGTCCTATGAAGAGCGGCTGAGGGAGCTGGAGTGGTTTAACCTGGAGGAGAGGAGCCTTAGGAGTGACCCTATCTCTCTCTACAACTCCCTGAAAGGAGGTTGTAGCCAGGTGGGTGTCAGTCTCTTCTCCCAAGGAACCAGCAACAGGACAGGAGGAAATGGCCTCAAGCAGTGCCAGGGGAGGTTCAGGCTGAATTTTTTCACTGAAACTGTAATTAAGCATTGAAACAGGCTGCCTAGGGAGATGACGGAGTCAAGAAATTAGAAAATAGTCAAGAAATTACTGGATGTGGCACTTAGTGCTGTGCTTTAGTTGACGTGGTGTTTGGTCAAAGGTTGGACTTGATGATCTTGGAGGTCTTTTCCAACCTTAATGATTCTATGACTCTATGGTAATACTTGATACCACACAGGTAGGAAAAAAAGAAGGTGAAAAGCAGCTTAAGTGGACTTTGATCACTAGAACCAGAACAGAGTGATAAAGACATTTCATAGAGGTCAGCAAATATTTTTTAGTTCAAATTTAGAATTTTAGACAGCACTGCAATACTAATTAAAAAATGAAATAAAAACCAATAAAAAACTCAACCCACCTTCCTCAAACCCACAACCCCAAAAGAGATGATCTGACTTAACAGTCAGAATAAAAATTTGGGGCGTATTATTACCCATTACATGAATGACCTCTGATCTATATTTTCTTTGTAACAGAAAAAAGGCTACTTCTGTTGTGATTGTGAGATTGAGATACATGTAGCAGTATCATCTGGGAACTCCAGCCATGGATGAGTTGGAGTTCTAACTGCTGTGCCATTATGGAACAAAATCTGGTCTTTCTTCCAAATGAATTTACATTACAGATAAGCATCTGTTACTGTGTGCTGCTTTGTCTTATCATCTCTTTAAAGTTGTCACACTATGTTTATGTTTTTCTAATTACAGATGTTGCACAACAAAAATGAATGGCTAACATTTTAATTTTTCAGTTTCACATATTAACGGGAAGTTTAGAAATGGGCAGTAACTATTCCTTCCATATTGTTTCCATAATATATCTTGTGTTTGTCCAACTTAACTTCTATATTTGGAAGCAGCCAAGGAATGTGCGTTAAATTACCTCCCTGGTTTCTAGATTGTGAGCACAGATCATCATCTAATAAGCCACATTTAAATGAGTATGTCAGAATCCAGGAAGATATTTGTATGATTTTGAACTATTGGACTCTTTCACAGTTCTCTGTGTGAAATCTAAAACATGATTGCTTGTCATCAAAACATACATGCAGTTCATTTCCCTAGCTCACTCAGAGACTGAAAAGCACTAGTATTATGAAGTAATCTATGTAATATTGCCTACATTTGGGACTAGATAAAGAAAAGGACTCATTTTTAATAACAAAAGAGCTGTAGGCAATGGTTGAGGTGATCCAGGTAGGTACAAATTCAAGTAGTCTGGCACTGTGTTAAATCCATGTATATTCTTTAAGTTATTTTGGAAAGATTCAAAGATAAATCTTCTGATAGGAGTCTCTTAGAAGAACAATTTTCATTATTTACCCTTCTTCCCAGTTCATGGAAAACTTTACTGCTGATATCTTTGTGCATAAATAAATGTTTGAGAAGTCTAACTTGTGACTGATAATTCTGTGTTACTTCACCAAAAATTCCAGTCCTTTATTTCTAGAAATAAGAAAACCAACAAACAAAAAGCTATTTACTTTGCTGCAGTGTTATCATGGTCTTATAAACTCTCTCAATAAAAACTAAAAAGGACATGTAACAAACTCAAAATGAAGCACCAGACATAACTAGTCATTTCAGTGTATACTGTCTGAATGCTCTTTGAGTCTTTCCATAACGAATTTTCCTGCTCTCTGTTCTGGCAGTGTCTCACATATTCATTTTTACTACACTTGCATTCTTTCTGAAAATTTAAATCCTTCCCTTGCCATTTCCACTTTTTTGATAAGCTCCATTGTTTTTTTTCTTCTTGTTACTAATTTCTACCCTTTTCAGACAGTTTTAAGTCACCTTTGTAGACAAACAACTTCTGCCTCATGGCTTCCCTGAAAGTGGATATATCTGTTTGGGCTAGCCTTCTTGAACCATGTAAAACATATTACTTTTATCTTTTCTTTGGCATTCTGTTACTCATGGTACCTTTCTCAGTGGCATCCCTACAAAACTCTGTATACTTATGCTCATCATTGTGTATCTGCTTTTGTTTCTATATTCTTTTCAGTCTCTGTTTTTTTAAATATATCCCTTGTTTATTCTGCATTGTGCCCAGAATTTTCACATTCGTTCTAATACACTGTTTCCCATAAACTCTTAATTTCCTCCTATGCCAAGCAAAAAATTCTTTCTTCGCATCAGAAATAACATGTGAAAATCACCTCTCCTGACTTGTGTGGTTTTTGCATCAGTTTAGCTTTTGTTAATTAAACTTTTTTTTTTTTTTTTTTTTTTACCATTCTAGGAACAGCCTTATCTAGATTTGTATGCAATTCTCTGCTCATCTTTTCTTCTTTACAAATTTTAAAAGTAACAGTTAAGGGACTAATCAAGATTTCATACTTCAGCATATAGATGAGTCTATAGAGTTTTGGGGTAATTTTTTATTTTAATTAGGATGGGACATGAAGGAAGACTAGCTTATTGTCTACAAGTGTAGCCTCAAAAAATAAGCTGTCTCCTGTTAACATTTTTTAGGTGTAAATGTCTTGATTTAGACTGGTGAATAATGCTGGACCAAAGGTTTTAGAAACACTGCTTGACATGTATCCTGTTAATATTTCTGCTTGAATATCAAGCTTTAAAACCAGATTCTTAAAAAATATTTTCTGCAAATATATGCTTCAGAGTGTATTTTTAATTAGGAAATGAGTGAGCTAAAAGATCAACAGTGTTAAAATCCTGCAAAACAATGACTTTGATTCTCAGTTGCATGTGTATTTATATGGCTTTATTTTAGAAAGTATAATCCTTTGTGAATATAAAACCTACTTTTAAAGGAATTTTCATTTATTAAGTGGCTAAAAGGTGAAAAACTGCTTGAAGGAATGAATGAGCCAGGTCTGACCTTTGATTTTAACTTGTTCTTGTCATCTAGACCCAGCTGTGCGCCTGGCGTTGTTCAAAAACAATGAAAATAAACATCTCCCTGTGAAACCACCAAGGAAGACACAGCCTATAAATGCTGGATACTTTGAAGGTATGAACAAGTATTTCATTCTATGCATATAAGCATATATATCTTGCAATGTCTTTTAAACAGGCCTATTTGAAATATAAAACTACATGCACAAATAGAAGAAGACAGAAGTTTAAGGACCTTATCTGTTCCTGGATATCTCAAGTTACAGAAGTGAAATATTTCAATTTCAATTCATTGTGGAGAGCAGGAGGTGCTCCTAGAGCTTAATTCATAGGGAGATGGAGCCTAACTTGTTTATTGTTTTATTATTAAATCTTCATCATAAAAAACATGTCAAAGCATGTCACAGAGATAGAAAATACAAAGTACTAGAATAAAACTTTATAAATTAAGTATCACTTCAAGTTATTAATTTAATTGCCACCTTTTTGGAAGCTAGCCATTAACTCCTAAAAATCCTTAGCATATTTTTTGGAAGGTATTTTCATAAATATTTCCCAAAAATCTGCCCTTTGACAGAACGCAAGGAAAGAAGATTCAACTTGTAAATATAAAATTCATTTTCCACAAATATTTAAATACTGATACAAGTGTTTTACAGTTGAAATTCATGTTAAAATTCTCCTTGGTTTTTGTAAAATTAGAATAAGGCCAAGTCTATTTAAAATGCCCTTGTTGTAAGAAGGTAATCATCGCCAGAGACATTGTTTTTATATTGTTTTGATTCCTTTTGCACTTCACTGGTGTACTCAGAAAGTTTTCACCTTTATCTTTTGATCTTTTCTGAAGATGAAGTCATATGCTGTCGGATCTATTCCCAATTTCACAAAGTAAAATTACAAATTATACTGTATTAACATTTACTGTATCAGGATAAAAATTAGAACATGTCTGAGAGAGGTGTGAAATGAATCTGAATATACCCAAACTGCAGGTCAGTCAATTAACCTAGCTGTATGGAAGCCTAGATTTGCCTCACATTCATGAGTCCGTGCTCAAATTTGTTGGGAAACAATTCTTGGTGAATTCTGAAGAGGAAATATTTTTGCACTATTATTTGCCTTGTATCCAAGCATGACTTTACTTTGACTATGGAGAGTCTGTGTATACTGCACCTGACTGAGCGTTGCCAGTATCTCATATATGTTTCTGTGGCATATGCTTGTATGTCAGAATGCATCATATGCTGAGGAAGCAGGACATGCAGGCTGCCTGTGGAAAAGTGAATGTCCAAGACAAGAAACAATGGTAGAAACATTCAAAACCATGTCAGAGATACGCCTGATTACAGGTTCAGTACCCTAAAGTCAGTGTAGGTTTAGCCTAGCCTACCTGCCACCAGTTTATCTGTTCCAGCCTGGAAACCTTTCCCTGTGTTTCGAAATGCCGATGCACACATTCTAAACATTACTGAAATTACTTTTTGAATTTATGGAGAGAATGTACTGAGGCAGATTAGCTATCAAAAGTCAAGCATAGTGGTGGTGCTCTTAATTATCTTTCATTTCAAAGACCATTGTACTCCTCTGGCCAGCTAATAAACAGAGACTTTTTTCACTACTCGGTGCTCACATGAAGTCTGCTGAGCCTTCAAGAAGACAAATGATACTTTCCCACTTGACCAGAATATAAAATTGTCCTTCTACCAGAGGCATTGCTACTTGAGACATTATGTCCAGAAAATTTTAGGCTGTGAATTAGAAGCAGAGTGCAACACAGAGCATTTATTTATATGTATGTGAGGTATCATCAGATAGAACTTAAAGTTTCTAAATTTAGAATTAGTAACACTTTGCACGTGCATAATAACTTCAGAGTTGTGTTATTAGTGATGTCTTCCCTTGTTTCCCGTTTCCCCTCTCACCTTTTGAGTGTTTCTTCCTCTTTTGCCTGGAATAGATTTCTTTGGGTCTGTTCTCTTATTGGAGTTCTTTCTGTAACAAGAATGTGGAATATTTTCACTCTGTATCCATAAATCTTGTGGTCACTGTATTTTCAGTCGAGAGAACACAGACCTGTCCTTTGCATGGTGGAAATAAACTTCCTCCATTCAAGTCCTTTTACCTTCACAGACTCGTAGTGGGTCCTTGGGTAGAAAATTTGAACTCCAAACCATCTTCTTCATAAACAACTAAATTTAAAAAAAAAAAAAGCACATAGCATCAGCAGCAAAACAGCAAGTACACATGTGTTATCTGTTAAATAACAGAATCACTACTTTTGAAAGGGGATGCCCTAGGAAGTGAAACAATTAGAACAGTTTTACATTTTCAAACTGGAACACATCATGGTAATGAATATTTAAGAAGAAATCTAGTTAAAGTGTAGGATGAATGTCTTTTGTCTTCATCATGGTTTTGTGTGTGAGTACAAATAAGTCAAAAAGGAATAAAAGCACAAGAGATATAAAAATAAAGAGTGAAAATGAATGAGTTCAAGATCTGATGCTTTTGAGCTCCTGATATTCTTATTCTGTCATAATTTGCCTTCTTCCTTTCTTGCTACAACATTTTTGATAAGCTGATATGCAATGCATTGATAACAAATTTTGAAAACTTGTGCATAGGATAATACACACGTCTCTGAGTTGACGTACATGTTGTAGGAAAATACATTTTCAAAACTTGAGTTATTTATTCATAAATATTCAAAATCTATTAATGAATTTTTATTAAATTTTGGATGAGTCGTCATGCTTCACTCACTGATGTTAGATAAATCCCCACCAGGGGCCATTATTTCACATTTGTATCATGATAGCACACAGAAGTTAGTCAGAAATAAACCCCTTTGTAATACACATATCATGCCAACAGCATGGGGAAATATTGTTCTCACAGAGAAGAGCTTGCCACTTAAAAATAGAAGCAGCATGTGAAGGCACAAACCATGGGAATGTAATCCAATGCATTGTTGCATATGTATGTGTATGTGTCAATACATTTGCATACAACGGATGTGTCTATACTCACACAAATATATAAGCATATACCATGAATATAAATAGGTATAATAATTCAATAAGCATAGCACTTGTGACTTTTTATTTGTATATTTTGAAAGGAAAGTAATTTATGAACGATTGCTCTCTGGTGTAATTACTAGTATCAACATGCATTGTGTAATTTTAACACTTTCTGTCAGGTACAGTTTCAGTTTCTTTAAAATGAATTTAATTCATGTGGACATTGTATAATACAGTTTCATTAAAACTATTATTTAAGTAAATAATATATTTGAATCTTTATTATATATCGTGATAATAATATCTTACTTAACTTGAGTAGGTTGTAAAGTAAGCGGGAGACTATGCAAGTGTAAATATGTATTTACTGTTTCTCATAACAAACTATACACTGATCAAAAACCTGAAGACAGATGAAAGCCTGACTTAATGTACTCCTGATGATTTGCTGGACATTTCCTGGGATTGCGCATATTACACTCATTTATTTGGTGTGATAAGGTTATGCTTCCATCATGGCTGTTGAGTTTCATTTAGTGTCAGATATCTGACAAAAAAAATATGCCTTCTTTAATGAATATTCTGGTTCAATTAATATTCTTGGAGATATTTTTGTGGTTTGTAGATGGTGACATTTCAACGATCTCAAAATTTTTGAAACTTTATAAAGGAACACAGATAATTGTCATAATACCATAATTTGCATCAAAGCATATTTTTTATGGCTGCTTGTCCTCTTTTTGTCTGGAGGCTATTTCAGTTGTTAATTTAATGTAAAATAGTCTTGACTGTTTTGGGTAAAGTACATCAGGAATTGAAGGAAGAATCTATACTTGACTCCTCTTGGGAAGTTCCAATTAGTCCTGGCTGAACATGTAACATAGCTTCTCTGCCATCTGTGGATCTGTAATTGCAGGATCTGTAATTTCATTTACATAGAGGAAGGATACTTTTCTAGCCAACAGTGTGAATGCTTAGTCCCAGTACAGCAGCTGAAAACTAAGGAATGAGCCCTAAGGCTAGCACATTGTTTTGCTATGAGCTTTGCAAACACAGTGTGTCTTTTTGGGTCCTCTTTAATCCAGCTACCTCAATAGTTTTAGTGGGTTATCCAAATAATTTTTGTTCAGTGGAATGGGAAGCTGAATTCCAATCTGTAGAGCAAGTTGGAAGAATGCAGTAGATCAGCTGAAAATCCATTCAAACTATCCAAGTATTATTTCACAGCATTTCATAGACTCTGCTCTGTTTAATTTTGTAGGTTAGGTGATTTATTGGCATTTAGAGTGTATTTATATTTTAATATTTTTAGTCATATACATATCCAGCAGTGACACACCTACACTATACACTTCAAAGTGAAAACAGTGCAACGTGACTTCACCTAAAAATGTGCACAATGATTTATGCCTGGAATTTTAACTATATTGAAAGTGCACTGGACTGTGTTGACAAGATACGTTTGCTGTAGTTTGGGAACCTATAGTTCCAATTGGCAGTACTGTATTTCCTGTCATTTTATGCTCATGGTGACTAAAGAAAATGTAATGGGTATAATGTTAAGACTGATTTCACCAATACAAATTTGATAATGGATAGATTGTGCTTTCTCAGGTGAGTTTAAATTATGGCAATATTTATTTATTTCTGTTGAAATTGTCAGTAGAAATAACATTTATTTTTCAAGAATAAGAAGTAAAATGAATTTGTGATTATGTCATGTGATTGGAAGAAAAATATCAAGGAATCCACTTAGTCATCTGTTTTCCTGCTTTCTAATAGTTCATAATTATGAACCTCCTTGTAATCTCAAGTGAAAAATATTGCAAAGCATTCGTATAGATTATTATTGCTAGTAATAATTGAAAGTACACATGTCAGACTTTGGTAAGTTGGAATTGAAGGTTAGCTATTCATTAATTCTGTGAGTTCATTAAAATACTGTTGCATAACGACCAGCAGTTTCTTTGATTTTCTGTATTATGTAATATGAATACATTGAAAAAAAGTATGTGTGATATATAATAGAATTTATATTGATTCAAATCACTGATGTTTGACAAATCACTTCTGCATGACAGTTAAGAGAAGGTACTGAGGCTGGAATGCTGATATTCATCTTTATATGAGCTTTAAATGTTTTGTTGTTTGTTATTTAAGAGTATTTTAAAAGTCATTGAACTATAAATGATAATTTGTGTTAGCTGTTTTCACCTTTTAGAAATTAGCTATTTTCAATGGAGAAATATTAATGGCATCAACTCCCAGGAATCACATAGTTTGTAAACATCCATTTCTGAAGTAAGGAATCTTTTATTGATCTGCTGTCTCAAAAGGATAACCACATTTGAAATCTGGCCTTGCTGCAATTCTACTAGTTGAATTGCTATGTTTACAGTAAAATGCAACTATTACAATACCTCCCAGGCTCTAAATTTGTATGCCACATTAGGGAAGCAGTTTCTAATACATACAGTACTGACAAAAATGACAAAATAATACATTTTCAGAGAATGTAAGATCTGTCCTGAAATGTAATGAAAATGTGTTACAGAAACTTGTAGTGCAGAAGGGGGTCTATCTTTTAAAACCATAATTCTATGGCTTTGTTTCTTATTATTTAGTTTGAGCTCACACAACAGAACTCTCTCATTGAAATATTTTCTCATTTTAAGGAATTAATGGCTCTCCACCAGCCCTTCAACATGTAAAATGAGTAGGTTACTTGTGTCCAGTACATCCAAAAAGAGCCAGGATAAAATAAACATAAGGAGTTGGATATCTTGGAAAAAATCTGTCATGGGTTTGGGTTAATCATCTCCAGAAGAAATTCAACTTGATGCCTGAAATGTAAGACTTCTTGGAGAAAGCAGTAAAGCCTGAGGCAGTGTTGATCTGAAGGAGTGCTCTCCATGGGTCAGAGCTGCTCTGCTGGCAGAGTGCAAACCCAGTTCACAACAGCGGTGCACTGAAAACTTGTAAAGGACTGCAGGGGCCTTACAGTGCACGCACTCAAGCTTCAGTTACATAGTTCTAGTGGTCCAGTTTCTTATTATAAAATAAAACTGAAAAATAAAATCTGTGCCTAATTTTCTAGCCTCCTGTCTGTCAATGATAGTGTAGGATTTTTTCAATATTCGTGGAATGAAGCAATCCAGAAATTATGTTTAAAAATAAATATGTAAAACATAATTTATATGTGTTTATACAGTGCCCTTAAGTGTCTGATCTAGTCATATGACATTTTTATTAATATTCTTGCTTTTCACATTCAATTACCAAAAAAAATATAAATTTGTATTTGCCTGAAGTTCCTGGACAGGAGGTACTTGCCATAGATACATATCAACTAATATTATGAATTCTCATTGTGGTTCTAGTCTTCAGGGTTCCTGTATTCATATGTGCAAGGCTTCTGACCACATATTTCACCTGCCTGTTTGCTATCTCTTTGTTCCTGACTCTGCTGTTTCGCAGACTGTTGTAATTTATGGGGGCATAAGGATTTTATTATTGTATCGTATTTAAATGTCTCTAAGTTAAGAGAGGGTGTTTGTTTGTTCCAAAACACTTCCAAACCTAGGATTTTATACAATGTGTGGCAAGTTACCTGTGCTTTCATAGCATACTAATTTACCAGTTTTTACCAACCTAAAAGGAACTGCACACAAGGAAAAAAAGAATCTTTCTGCCCTTTTGCTAATAACTACTCAGTGATGACTTCAGTAGGAAAGAGTTTTCACCCAAAATGTCATCAGAGGTTGAGAACTATTTTTTCTCATTGTTGAATAAGATGATGTAATAGTTCAGATAGTTTTATTTGCATCTCCTGAGATTCTATCTTTCTTTTTTCTCCTTTTCTTGATATTTTATGTCCAAAATCTTTGTAGTGTGGTATCTGCATCTCAGCCAATGTATATGTAAACAAGTTGATTCCACATTCAGATCCACAGCTTTTAATACTGCATAAGGCAATAATTTTAGATGAATAGATCTCTGAGTACCGAAGCATTTCAAATCCTTTTTCATTTGACCATTCAGTGACCTGATAACTATTTCCTGTCCCTAAGTAAGGTCATGACCCAGGTCTTAGAGTGCAAAAGACAGATAATTTTAGCAACAAGTTAAATCCAAATGGATTTGGTTGGAGCGGGTAAGGGCGAATAGGTTTGGCTAAATTCCTTTAAAATAAAGTGTTACAAAACTTGGATTTAGCATGTCCTGTTAAAAGTAATTGTTGAATTTGTTGCTGTCTTGTTTGGATGCCTGCGGACTGTGGTCAATATTGGGGTGGTTTGTTTATTTGCTTTGTTTTTACTGAACAGTGCCCAATACATTTTTTTAAACTTAAAAAAAACAGTTGCTGATGAAAAGGTCATTAAAAGTGCACATTTAGATATACTCAAGGTGTTTTCCAAAGTGAGCGTTTCAAGCACTAAAATCATATTGCTATGCAAATGGCTTTTTAACATAGGCCACAGACTCTGTAAAAGTCATGAATGTTACGTTTCACAAATATTCCTCTTGCAAAACAATTTCCATTTGGTAGGATGCTATGAATAAGGAATATAATGTAGTCTTAGAAATATTTTATACACACAAATGTTGCTTCAATTGGAATCCTCACAATTAAAGGCATGTTTCCTGTAGCTATAGATTTTAATAGCAGCATTATTCTAGGTACTTTCAGAGATGAAGTAAAGGAAGGCCTTCACACCAGAGCTTCTTATTAATTTGAAAATGTAATTTATTAAAGTTTGCTTTAAAGAAATTTCTTTTTTTCCTATTCTATAATGGGAACTATGGTGTTATGGAGAATTAGTATTATCAATGAGGTCAGAGATCTACAGCATTCCAAAGAGGCCATTTTCACAAGTTTAATATTAAACACACATTAAATTATCTTTCTGTTTTTATAACTAATAATGTTGTTATTCAGATACATCATATGTTTTGGTAGTGTACAACATTTTTCAAGCAAAGTATCAAAACAATACTCTAAGATTGAAATACAGGTATTTAAAATTTCATGCCGTACAATACTAACTCTTGTAGCAAAGTTCTATACCTTTTACAGATTTCATGTAACCCAGAATTGAATATATGGTGGATTTTCATGATTTTACAAGGAATTGCAAGTAACTCAAGTATTTTAATGAAAATGTACAATGAAATGTAATGAATTGTACCATATGCAGTGGTATCTGTGTAACTTTTATGCTGTGTTATTTCTGTAATGCACATTTTCCAACTTCATAATTTTGCATTTTAATTCTTATCAAAACATGTTAGCAATTGCTTGAAGCTCATAAGTTTGTGCTGCTTTGATGTATGCACTGCATGTATGTTATCTGGCTTGTGAGTATTAGAAGAGTAGAAATACTGAATTTTGCAGTTATGTATCTTTTTCTTATATTGGTTAGAAAGGCTGGATTTAGAGATAATGTTTTGGAATAAAATTTAGTTTACATGACATTCTAGAATATTTCTTTCTTTGCAGGTTTATTGTCAGGTTACTAATCCAACATGGTTGTAATTTCATATATTACCAGATTTGTAGAATCTTGTAGATAACCCAGTGCAGACAATGACATAAAGAAATCCAAGTACCCAGGCAAAAGAACTTCACTTTCACAGTCATCATTAAACAAATACATTAGGAACAACTGTAATTTATTTAATGGTTTCTAAATGTACATTGAGTATAAGGCTTACTAAGACCTTGACTGTGGAAAGACATTTCCCTAAAGCACAGGCATACTTTTTGTTTTCTGCTAAGAGGCAAGCTCAGCAGTTGTCTCTTATAAAGAGACCAGTGATATCTGTTGACAAAGGTAGAATCTGACTTTTAGAAAGGAGGAATTTAAATTCTACTTGTATTTTTAAGTTAAATTTACTGAGTATTTTCTTTAGTACCTGATGTATATTTTGTAATTGAGAAATTAGCAGTGAATGTAAAAAGAAAGGAACCTATGTGCTAGTAAGCCAGAAAGTTCTGATTTAACCTACCAATGACCTGGCTTTGTTTGTTCAGATGACAGTTCTAAAAGTGTGCAGAGAATATTCCCTTTTAATACAGTTATTTGCCGCAAGCCGTGACCTCACTGCCTGTCGGGGAGCAGGTCTGAATTGGCCCTTTCTCTGATATCGTGACATTGCTTCTGTTGCCTCGATTGTGACCTCTGATTGCATGATACCCCTGAGAGTTCAATTTAATAAGCGTGACTCCTGACTCTCAGCCAGGTCTGCCTTCTTAGGTTTTGTCAGACTCTACTTGTAGTCTGGTCTACATATGCTAAAACATCGCATAGGCTGTCATCCTACTATGTGAGTTGTGTGCACTGTATTCAAAATTCTCTTTCAAATGTCTTCCATTTATTGCAAATGGAAATGCCTATAAAATCTTTCTTGGAATAAATTTTAGAAGCTGCTTCTTTCACATTTATGGCTGCTTGGGATTTTTGGGTTTTAAACCTTTGTACAAATAGTTACTACTATTTCATTAAATTACTAAGCATATGTGTTATCCATGCATCATACTAATTTCTTGCTTCCAAATTGTACTTCCCCTGGGAGAGTGTTATATATTTTTATGACTCTCCA
Organism: Origma solitaria; assembly: GCA_013397895.1. NCBI lineage: Eukaryota > Metazoa > Chordata > Aves > Passeriformes > Acanthizidae > Origma > Origma solitaria. The sequence continues at coordinate 2,096,917 of VZRL01004253.1, forward strand.
TCCCTTAAGTTTGTTCATTGTAGAAATATTAGGGGCAAATCCCTTTTTCTCATTGTGTAATGAGTACAGTCACACAACAAGCACCCAGAGCACCCAGAGCACTGTAAGATGTAGTTACCCAGGACCAGTCAGGTGAAAGCTGAAGAATCTGTTTGAAATCCAGGAGAAGGTGAGTACAATTAAAACTTTTAAAATACCATTGAAAATAAGTTATCTTGCATTTAGAGATAATTTTGCTACATCATTGCATTCTTTTCTCCTGTTTTCCTCCTCCTCTAGCCAGAATGCTGAAGAAGAGTCTGTTCTGAGACCTGGATGCCTTGAGGGTGATGATGCTATTCAGAAACTTCTCCAGTTTTAGTACCCCTTGATGCATTCACTGAACCAGGATATGGCGAAGTTCAAACATTGAAAGAAAGTTTCAAGAACTGTGACACAAGTTACAGACGAGTCTCTGTGTTTACTTACATGCATTTTCTGTATTGTCATTGCAGATATGTACCCATTTTTTTAGCCTCTGTATCAGTACCCCTAACTTAGTACTTCTAAACAATTTATTTGTCTTTTCAGAAGAGCAGGAAAATCTTGCTAAACAAAATAATGCTCTGTGTTAATTCTGGAGTTACATTAAAAAATTTTCTGTAAACATTGCCATTTAATACTTCTTTATTTCTTCAACTGCTTTAAATAATTCTGTTAACCTTTTCAATCATTACTTTTTATTAAAATTGTTTATTTTGTATGAAAACTATATTAGGATCTTCCTTATGAAACAAGTTTTATATAAAATAGAAAGTGGTATTTTCTTGTTACACTCAAACTTGACAATGAAATGCTATTCCTTCTTCATGACAGTGACTGTTACAGTAGAAGTAAAATCAAGTAAAATCTCAATTTGGTGAGGTTCTTTGGTTTTTTGGGGGTTTTTTTTAGACAGATTCTCATGTAAGATCATACAATTTTACTAACTCCGTTTAGTTCATAAGATTTTTAAAGCCATAGTATAATCATCTGTTTCCTTCTTCTGAAGTAAATAGTATAAGATTAGCTAATGAATTTCCTTAATCTCAAGTGAGAGTTTGCCTACCTAATTGAAATTTATGGGATTTCACTCCTCTGTGGATCAGACCTTAATGATCTGTAAATTCCTGTGCTATTTGCAGGAGATTAGATCATCAGCTGCAAACAGGCAAAGTTACAAGTGAATAACACTTTTAACCTGTTGTTAGACAACTGGTAAAACAAATTGCACTTTTAAATTAATTAGTTATGGCTGTCTTAAAAGTTATTGCAAATATAAACAGAATGCACATGAGGTAAATTCACTTCTTTGGAATCATCATGGTGTTTAAGTTGTTCTCTCCTCTTCAAATGTATTTGATATATTTTATATGTATATAGAAATATATATGTAAAGGGAGTGGGTTGGAGAGTTTGGTAGTAAGTTTAGATAAAAAGTTTAGTAAAAAGACACTAATTTAAATACACCTACAATAAGATAAATTGTTTAAACTTAAGATTAAGGACAGTTAAATTATGTTCACAAATAGAACTGGGGGGGGTTGTGTTCATTTTCCCACTAAAAAATAATTTTAATAAAGTTCTAAACTCTATAAAAAACAGGAGTCAGGGCTAATTTATTCCTTTTTCAACTGATTGCTTCATTCAGCTCAGGTAAATCATTCAAACCTTTTCTGTGAAGATAGAAAGAACCTGTGCCATTGTAACTATAACTGATCTGAAATCAATATAATTAAGTCAGTTCCATACCTGGGAATACACTTGAATATATGTTGGTTTCTCTATAATTACATACAATGTTTCAATTCTTATTTTTTTTCATGTATTTACCAGCTGAAAATTACAGTTCAGTTAGTGAATAAATCTATAAAAATACTAAGCTCTTTGAGACATATGTATTGAGAATTAACCTGGGGCAACTCCCAGGCAAATTGTGGTTTTCTTTTGCTTTTTTTACTTGACCTTCATTACAAATGGAAGTTATTTTTTTAGTAGTTCTGTAAGACACGAGAATTTCATATTGTTTATTATTTTCCATGATGCATCAACCAATTAAGTATAACTTAATAAGAAGAATTAGTACTTTTATGTCTGTATTTGTTTATAGATGCTCATAAATTTAGTGTTTATGGTTGTTTTTAAGCTAGATATATAAGAATTGCACATAATTGGGGATTAACTCATTTTAGATGTAGAGTCTTAAGAAAGGAAAAAGACTCCGAATCTGAGACTTTTTTTTTCCATTTAATTCAATGAGCATTAAATCAAGTCTTGTTTATGCAATGTTTGGCTAATGATAGGCCTGATCTTCAGTGTTACTTTTTGGTTTTGCTATGAAGTAAATGAAATATCAGCCTTGCACTCAGTGTACAGTTTGTGTGTGCATTTGACAATGTAGAATAGTTCTGCTGTTGCATATTAGTGTGCTGACAGAGCAGTGAATTGTTTTCACAGTATGTTCATCAAATACCAACAGGTATTTCAAGGCAACATCAGAAATTAAGCCAGAAATAGTTTTGCTCAAACAAAATAAAACCTTTTAAAATTGAAAAATACATAATATTTTGATCTATCATACATATATATAATTAAATATATGATATAGATAGAATAGATAATCAATCCAGAGGCATTCATAACTAAACTATGTATTGGCATTAGTACAATAATTTCATTATTTCACTCTCAGTGTTACTCTGCATTAAGTACCAATTATGCATTGTACTTGCGCACATCATGTGTATTTGAATGAGTTCTTAAAATAAGTTCTTCTATTATTCAGATAGCTTTCCAGAAAATATGTTTATTCTCAAGAGTAAACATAAAAAAGACTTTTTAAAATGAAAATTCTGAAGTTGTGACACAAAGTTACATGTTTTAATTATTTATTCATAGCAAGTGTGAGACAATTATTAATGTGATGTAAGTCAACTTCACTGACTAACTTCATGCTTCCACCGAGTAGTGATGGATTTTTTGTTTCTTTTTAATACATGACATATGTATCTTCTTGTCAGATAGAACCCTCAAATTTTTATTTTGAATGAAAGTTTTTTTGGGTTTGAATTTTTCAGTCCCTTTCCTGTACTTCTAAGTTCTTCACTACAAACAAAACCTACCTTAACAGTTGTCACATGCAATAAATTTGATTGTATTGTCTAGTTTTTGCCCTCTTTGTAGTGAACAACATAGTAGTTAGACCTCCTGCACTCTTACAGAATGTTTCTTTGTACTTGTTATTTTGAGAATTCCTTTGGAAGATCTTATGTCTGAAATAATTTGACTTGGTTTATTGAATTTAGAGAAAGGTATTCCTCTGTTTTGGACTACATATAAAGTGATAATCTCTTCTTGCTTGGAAATACTGTTTCATTACTAAGCAACTAAACACTTGTGTTGAAATTCATGATTGCTTCTGTCATTTAATTTTACAAAGGGGGAATGAATAGAAGTAAAATTTATCAAAATATTCTGTAAAAAAGAGGGGGTTATGTTATTCATTTCTTATTTTTCTCCTCAAGACTATAAAACCCACTTTTCAGTAAAGAACATCCATCATTAGAGTGTTTATTGATTCCCAAAGTTTATGAGAAAAACTAGAGATAGGGTCTGCACTAGGCAGGTTTGAAATTTGAGACAAAAATTATGTGAGACTAGGCAGTAAGGATGAACAAAATAGGCTCAATCTAATTCCGTCTTATTTATACCTTACATTTACTGATGGATAACTCAGCATTGAAATTCTGAACATACTATTTCAAAATATTTTTTTACTCCTCTTGATTTCTTTGATTCTTCAAGAGCCTTGACTATCCAAAGAACTCTTGGTAACTCTTGGCTGTACTCCAGCTTTACTTCTCAGCAGTGGTATTGATGAAATTTGCCTGTGCAGAGTGGCTGAAGCAGATACTATGTAGACTACAGAACATTCTGTTCATAGAAGACTACGCAAAATAATAATGTGAAAATATGGTGTAGCATTGTAAAGTCTTTTGTGTTCTTTTTGAATCTGTAAACACCTGAGTGGATTCTGAAGCATGCTGATTGCAGGAACTCTTCTCAGGAACTCTTTCTCTCTGTGTGGATAGACTATCACCTCTGTAGTATCTTCATATTTGTAGAGTTGAGCTTTGATTTTGGCAGGGATGTTTTTGGGGGTTTTTTTGGTTTTTTTTTTAAGAACCAGCATAATTTTCCAAACATGAAACAAATCCGTATTTGAACAGTCATAAATTAGCAAAAAAGGTGAAGTGAACAATTGCCTGTGTGGCAGCTTCCTATACACACCAGGTTAAATGGGGTTTTAGGCTTATAGGTCAACTCAGAAAAGTGTCATATATTGTAGGAAATATCACAATATGAAACTGCTATTGTTATGAAGGAAATAGTGGAAGATAAATGAGAAATGGTATTTAATGAAAATGGAGGAGTACAGGAAGTGATAACAACCCATAAAAGTTGGTCAAATTGGAAGGAACAGTGTTTAATGATGCCTTGATGTCATTGCTGGGAATATGAACTTTATGAAACAATTCAAATGGAAATGTACCATGTTACAAGAAAAGACATGAGCATTTTAATATGGAGTGGTAGTTTGCAATGTATTTGTGTGATCGGAGGGTTGCAATAGAAGAATAGAAGTAATCATGAGATATTGGAAGAACTTCTTTGACAGTATTGTGACATGAATAGAGGGAAATACTTTAAATTAAGTGTTTTAAAAATAACCACTGAGGATGAAATAAGATTTAGATTTGTCTTGGTGGGGGAAAAGGAACAAATTGAGTTTAAACAGTAAGCTAGGGACTGATAAATAATAGTGGTGTATTCTGCAGGGACAGGAACAAGTAGCACAATAGAAAAAAATGGGAAGGTACAAGTATGAAATCTGTTTTCCTTGAATTCAGAGGTGAAATTTGTACTTTTTCAGTGGTTTAGGAATCCCAAATAAAGGATTCAGCTTTTGCATAATCTAATAATAAGACAACAAAGAGACAACACAGAAAGCACAGTCTGAAATATGATAACCGCTGAAACAGAATTAACTAATTGGTGAAGACATTAGAGAAGAAAAGGAGGTTTGTAGATGGAATAATAGTAATATAGTAGACCTTATTTCTAGTTTGAAAAAAGTACAAAATACCTGGTAAAAAGGGAAAAAGGGCATAAGTTTTCAGGAAAAAAACCCTTTTTCTTTTCCTTTCACTAGCTACTTTTATAATTTTTGAAAGACATTCTCTTGCACAATGATCAGTGCTCCCATGTTCAAAACTCGTTATTGATTGGTAATGGATAAAGTATTTGATAAAGCATTTTTAAGCATCAAAAAGTTGTAGGTCATAAACTGATGTGGTATTCCTGTGATGAAATTCTATTTAATGTTTTATTCAGCAATGAACTCACTCAGACACTACTTTGAATATTTTTCTTTCATTCATTTTGGTCCTAAAGATGGAAGTTGATTTAGTCAAAAGTCAATCAGATGAAAAAATACCTCTAAAATTAACTAATATGTCACAAAAAATGTTTTTAAGGTAGAAATGTATGTACCCCATTATCTGAAAATTCCAGACCTGAATTGTAGATTAACAGTATCTGGAGGTGCTATAATTTTCAGTAAGAAGAACTCTGTGTCGATTGCTGCCATATGATGCTGTCAACTGTCTGGAAGTCATAAATGTATTGGTATTATAACTGTATTCATAGAATACCTTGTAAGCATGCTAAAGACCACTAAATACCATTCTTTTTCTGAAACAATTTGGGCCTGATGTGATTGCTGTGTAATGGATGGGAATATTTAGTGACTCCTGACAAAGTACACTGCTGACAAATGTGTTAAGTTCTCTGTGGAAGAAAATAAATTCATCTCATTTCTCTTACATTCTAGTATAAGGGTGGGCTTGAGGGGTGAAGGTCAATGGTAATTTTACTTTTTAATTACTGTTGTTTTCTTGTTTCCAAATACTTCACTTTTTTTGCCTCAATAGCAAGAACAACTCATGTCATTCTTACTTTCTGTTCTGTGTGTATTATACAGACTGTGACAGAAATAAGGCTTCTTGTTGTTGCTGTAACATGGGAAAATGAGATAAAAAGTTGGATTTTAGATTTGAGATTTCAAAGTAATTTATTAATGTGTATTATGCACATAACATAATTGTATAGAAGACAGTAGAAATTATAAATCCTCACAGGGCATATATAATTTTAATTTTCAATAAGTTTTTTTTCATTAGATTTTATGCATTCAAACACATACTTACACACATGCCCTCATAATATATTGCTGACCAGTAATTTATGCCAGAATACTGACAGAGAAGAAAAATTTAATATATTAATAGCATAGACAATAGTTTTATACCCAAGTTCAGCTACTTAATTCCTATATTAAGAACACCTTTTCCAGAATACATATTGAGAAAATTAACTCTGGTCACAGGTTTTTTTTATTAAGGGAGGAAAACTTAGAATGCTGAAGAATTTCCAAGCCCTTCTTTCACACTATAGGTCTTAGGTTTCTTAGTCTTTTATTTGTTTTGTACTCTGTATGAAGCAGGGTTTGAAGTGATTTAAATCACCTTCCAAACAGAAGATCTGAAAGGTTCAATACAGTGCAGACTGCTCCATGTATTTCTTTATCAAGAAGCATGACATATTAAAGTTAGACCTTTTATATTCCCATCATCAACAAAGAGATTTGAAAAAACATTTCTGTGTTGAATCAGGTTCTTTAGCATCCTCTTGCATATAAATTGATGAAGAGTAGCTAACTATAAATTGATGGAGTGACTACCTGTCATTTACAGCAACCAGGATTGGTGTTTTCCAGGCACAGAGCTTGAGTTCACTCTGAATGTGGACATTGTGTAACCATCGTCTTTCCTTTCATATGCTGGCTTGTCAACAACGCTTGTCCTAGCACAGGGGAGCATGGGTTCAGGTCCCCCTTATCCTGATGAGATTTCAGTCTCCAGCTTGCACATGCCAAGCTATTCCCTTGGCTGTGTTTCAGTCCTCTTTAACAGTGATAGCTACAGCTGAGGGCATGAGATGCATCTGTCTTGAAGGAAAACCTGTAAGAAGAAAATTTACTCCATGTAGAACTTAGGGCACTTCACCTGAAGTAGTTCACAGATTCTTTAGCTTTTTCCTTTAGATCACTTAACAGATTATACAGAGATAGTCTAATTTAGAGTACATAAATAGCATCCATATTTTAAACTGAATGTGAGTCATACGCTCTCAGAACACACCCAGCAAACAGATTATGAAGGATGACATTTTGCTGGATCCCAAAGTTCAGGTTCTTACAGGTTTGCATGAGGATTTGGTGACCCAGAAAAGAATTTATTACTTTCCTGTAATACTCAGTTCCAAAGATATTTCAAATGCCTAGGCTTTTGTAAGTTTTCTCTATTTAGATGCTCAAATTTTGTAGGAAATTGCCAGTAGGTGGCCCTGACTGCTGCATTGTATCTGGCCTAAATGCGCAGTATCTGTGTGGGTGATTATTTGGCAACACCTAAGAATCATTACTGTATTAATTATTTTAATGCCAAGTGTAAGACAATGCCAAGTGTAAGACAATTCCAGTCTTAATTTATTAATGTGTGTGTCACGTGGAAAAAAAAAAAAGGTCTAAAAGACTGAAGTCTTAGAAGCGATAATCTAATGAGGGTATGATACTTTAAATACCTCTGAAATTAATTTGGGTTTTGGTGCTTTCTTTGATGTATTTATATTTTCTTTGATAGTCTAAGAGTTGTCCACATTTAACAATTAAAGATTATGGGTCTGATCCATTTCAAAGATGCAGAAAGCTTACAGTTCTTTGGAACTTCTATGAGTGTTAATACTTTTACAAAATCAGGTCCAGGTTTTTAAAAAGCACATAGCCCTAATTTAAGAAAGCTATCAAGCAAAAGCATGTTAATGATACTGATACACCAGATTCTCGAACACATGATGTGCATAAGTGGAATAGAAAAGTAATACTGCAGTGTTTTAATTCATAAGATAGATATTTTTTGTAAGAATGAAAAAGTGAGATACTACTTTTGAAAAGTAAGAATATGGGTGGGTTCCAAATAAGAAAATAGAACACAGTTTTCTGCAACATCATAAACAAATTGAAGAGTATCTGCCCATTTGAGAAAAAAAGCCACTCTTAACACTAATATGGATCAAGAATACTCTATCTAATAGCATATATAATTTTTAGGCAGAAAACCCTATTGTGTACACTTTTTTCTTGGTCACTTTTTTCAATCATGTTTCAATAATTACCACACACACAAAAAAAAAAAATTTAAAACAAAAAATTATTAAATAAACCCAGTTGTGTTTCAAACATAATTCAATCAAAAACTGAAAATGCAACTAAGGATAATTATTTAAAATAATTTTGGAAAATAAATTACCAAGTTAGCAGTATTCATTTTTTTATATGCTATATTATAGCTTATTGTACATTCATCTTTCAACCATTGCTGACACACAGACTCAGACATGAACTTCTAATACTGGTTTATGCCCTGTGCTGATTTCCCTTTTAATCAAGAAAAAGATAAAACCACTTTAGTCAATGGGTAAATAATACCAATCATTTTAATAGCAAGAAGGATTTATCCTGAGAAAGATGGTAACTCTGGGCCAACTTTTCTGTAAATACAGATAGGAAAAAGATTAAATATAATTTCTTGGGTGATTATTCCTTATTGCAGAGCATGTGTAGGAGGCTTAATCTCCAGATTAAGTGCTCTTTTGAAGTAACTCACAATGTGTCTTACTCTTGTTATAAATCGGCGTCTGTCTTCAAATGAAGAGCTGTAAGGATACCAGTGTAGTTGTGTACTTGAAATCTATAAATATTCAATATGTAAAGGTTAGAAAACTGTACTTATGAACAGGGAAGGCTATAACATAAATTTAGAAAAAAAGAAATATTCACACTTTAATAAAGGAAGCTGATGAACAGTGTAATTATTAGTCTTTTAATATTTGGCACTGATTGAGTAATTCACAGCCTGACTTTTGTAGTCAGCTCTCACACCCTCATTTGCGTAGATACAGTGACTGTCTGTCCAAGATTTTCATTTTCTGTCTTCTTAAGGAGGTAAATCAGAGTTCTTTACACCAATTAAGGATAAATTCTTCTGCTGAAGTTCTAGTCCGTGAATGACATAATAGCAAGACATATATGACTTCATATTCTGGACCAGGACCTTGCCTTGAACACATTCAGCCTAAGGAATGGATTTGGTTTGAAAAGAGATTTCCTATACTAAAACAAATAAGGAAGAGAGATTTGTATTTCAGACTATGAAATAAGTAGCTATGATACTTTAATCTAGAGCTAAAAGTTGAAAGCAATGAGCCCACTACAAAGCCAGGTAAAATGCCAGTGAGGAACCATATTTTGCAGCTAATGCAATGTAAATTATAAGTTTAAAAAATACTACTGGTAATGTACCAAATCTCTTAAAAGGTGAATTGGTAAATATCCTATAACTTCAGTTTATGTTGTCAAAACATGAATGAAAACTGTGGCACTTCTGATATCTCCCTTCCCACCGTCCCACCACCCCTTTGCAGTTATTGAAAGTTAAATCACCCCGGTGAGCAAATGGACTTGATGTTAAGTGAGGTGACCTGTGGTCTTTGCTGGTTCAAGTGCCCCTGCAGGTTACAAAAAAATTTCTAGTAGCTGCTGAATTCACCTATCAGTGAGGAAAGATGAATCTTTGAAAGAAGAAAAAAGGAATAATTAGCAACAGGGATGATAACTCAGTGTTATCTGAAATTACATCAAAGAGAAAAATGAAAAACTTTGGTACAAAAACCAAAAATTCAGATGTCTCATAAAAACCCTGAGTGGAAGGTGCTGAAAAGATATAATGTATGAGGTTCATGCATGAGGGCAGAAAATAAAAAATTATTCTAATCCATTAATGTCACCATGCAACAATGATGCCTCCTCTGCAGGCTCTACCAGTTCCGGCATCCTCTTCCTTATGCTTCTAAACATGTCTGTTATTAAGCAGAATGGTCCGAAAACTGAAGGATCTCAAGATTTGTACTTTTTTTTTCATAGTGTCACTATTTTATTCTCTGTCTTTAGATGCGTTTTGTGATCCGTAAGTAGGCAGTAGTTTCTGAAAAACAATATCATAGATGCTTTGGAATCCAAATCAGAAATTGCCATTAAATGTCTTAAATGTCTTAATAGATCATATCAGTAAAAGACAGATCAGAGTAATAAGATTGCCATGTGTTCATTCTTGCATTTAATGGTGATTTATTTTTTTAACCTTATAGATTGCTAAGTAGAATTTTAAGTATAAATGATTGTAAATTTTTAATTATGGAAATAGGACAGTAAGCAGCATTCATGGCAGCTATGACAAGCTATTTATGTATAATATATACTTCTATATGAATTTCATAATAAAGGATAGATTCATTTCCCAATAAAAAGAATTTATTCAGAAGGCCAGTATTGGATCCTAAAAGAGAAAATAAACCATAAAATTAATACTAGTGTAAAAGTATTTCTTAAATATATCTGAAAAAATTTAAAATAGTTGGTCTTTTTGCATGAAAATGAATTGCCTTTTTTCTTTTCCAAAAAGCCATAGGATCCAAGTTTATCTAGGGGATCTTAAAGAACATATATTTTAAAATAATGATGAAAGACAGGAGTATCTCTCTTCCTCCCCAGGTAAAAACTTTTCTCAGCTGGATACTACTTTAGATGAGAAATTACAGAGAAAAGACTTCACATACCAATGGGTTCATGGACAGCTTTCGGATTATGAAGCAGCCAGTTCCAGAAATATGAAGTGGTGAGGTCATCGCCTTTAAATTAGATTTTTTTTATTTTAAATTTGTCTTGTAAAGTGAAACCTAAGTTAATAGTTCTAAAACAAACATGATTTTGCAGCTAGCTGACAGTACACCATATATCCAGGTCCCAAATATGGCACCCTTTAGAACTGGTTTAGTAGTCATTGTATAGATACTTCTTCCACATTGAAAATGAAATAAGAAAATGTTCAGAACCTTGTCATAAATAACTACATAGTTTTACTTTAGCAATGCAATTGTTTTTAGACTGTGAAGAGTGTAGGAAAGAAGTGCTTATTCATCATATATTTTATAACATTATTTATATATTATGGTTTTATGTAATTAAATCAACTGTAACATTACCTATATTGTTAGATTTGATTAAGGAACTAAAAAAATACATTTTTTTAACTAGATATTATGTATTTATATTTTGTCTTCAAAACATAAATCCAACATCTTTATGCTACACTGTATTAAAATGGTGTAAACATGTTCCTTCTGTATTCAATTATGGTTATTAAACAGGTAAAATGTCAATACAATTAAGGGAAAGGTTAATATTCCCTAAACTAACATGAAAACATAGTAAATATATTTTGGTCATAAATGCCATATAAGGCATTGGTATCTTAATGAGGTCATTAGTCGACACGATGCCAAGCATCTCTAATAAAACCAAACAAGTGTCAGTAGGCAAGCAGTGGGTTTAGTATATGAATTTTATCATTATTTTCATTAAAAATTTATTTAATTTATAATTAATTGGACTGCAAATAGGTCTGTTTTGTATAGGAAAATATGCCACATATCTGGCTTGTATCAATGATTGTAGAAACTATATGAAAAATGTGTTCCTTAGGAAATATTTATCTGGCTTTGCAGAAATATTTATCTTTCAGTCATGATCCATAATAGACAAGTACTTAAAGTGTTTGTTTAAGATAACTTCCATGACTTTTAATTTGAATGAAAACACTGGAATAAAACATGTAATGATGTTTGAAAGTAAAAAGACACAGAAATTTATGAAAGAATTCTCTTAAATACAATAATATTTAAGAGAATTCTTTCATAGTTGTGCTACCTCTGCAGGTATATGCTATGCTGTGGTATTTGTACTGACTTTTGAAGATTGTGATATCATTTTTTAATGTGCCAAAAGTCCAACTGATCTCCACTCGAATTTCTTTGGTAGACAGTTTGGAACAGCTGATACATTTATTCATCTGGAAATAATTTTATTCCTACAAAAAGTAATATGAAAATTGGCTTTTCTACAATTTATGTCAACACAGACAAAAAAGTCATGCATGGTTGTATTTTTTGACATTTATATTTTAACTTGATACTCTATAATTTGAATAAACAACTGTTAATTATTTTTTAAATCTTAAGTACAAAAAATTTAAGACTAATCGCTCCAATACTTTATCAGTTAATATTAATTTCTCTGATGCATCTTATTCATGTAATTATTTAAGCAGGGTTGTTTCCTGAAAAGATTCTGTGCAGGTATTTTAGTGAACCCAGTACAGTGGGAGCTACTGAAATTTCTGTTCTACATTTTTTCCAGCTCTCGTTTTTTGCCTGAGTTAGATCCTGCAATATGTGACGATAGACAAGTACAACTTGTGGTAAGAACTTGTTTCTTTGTGGGATTTTGCAGAATTCAGGTATTTCTAATCCATACCTAGTGAAAAAAACAGGAGAATATTTTTATTAATATAAATCTGTAGGTTATTTCTATTTGGCAATCAAGTCATCCCCTGATGGAGATCAGAAGAAAATATTTTAGCACAATACCCCGTGTATGTACATAGGGTTCTAGCTTCATGATCTATCACTGAGTTTGTTTTTAAGACATAAAATGCCACTGCGTGTTTTTTAAAGCTGCTAAATCCACATTTTTTTAAAAAAACTGAAAAAAATTAAATATGTTTCAGTACCAACTGCATTATTTACTGAAAACATGTATTCTTGTCAATTGAACAGCTTTAAATATTCTGTAATTCTATATATCACATACCTAAATCATTGTAATATGCCTTCAATATCATTTATTGAAACACTGTAACTTGGAATTGTATATTATTATGGTGGTGACATTATTAAAAACATTACATGAAATCAGACTTATTCCTCCAATTTCTTTTTTATATTGTTTTACATCTTAAAATGCCCTCTACTCTTTTAATGATTGACTCGTTTTGCAGCGTTTAAAAAAATTGTATTTTCTGAAACAGGTAGTCATGTAAGTTGGCAGGACTGGAAATACGAGCAATTTAACAATTTGAAGATTTGCAAAATTGAAAAACTGTGTCCGAGATACCAAAAAATTCCTTTAATAGCAAGCAGTTGTGATGCCTATGGGCCAATTTAGACTCACTCCATTTATATATATATGTTTTACATTTTAATGCCAAATTGGCAGTGTTGTTATTGATATAATTTTGTATCATTTTAAGGAATGGGGCAAAAATTTAGAAGCTATACAAAATTAATGTTTTCTACTTATATGCATGATGTAATATATTGCATAAAAAGTATTTCCCAGTTAGATGATTGGTCATATGCTTAATTTAGTTCTCTGAGCAGCCTTGCCCCTTTCTAGCCTCTTTCTTCTTTAGCTTCACAACCTATGCAATTTGCATGTTTTGGAAATGATTCCATAAACTCTTCTAAAATTCATCTTCGAAAAAATATTCTTTTAAGACAGATTTTGTTGAATATTTTCCTCTGGTAAGTATGCCCAATTCTTAGGTTCTTCTAAAATTTAAGGGGCTGAAGTCATGAAACAAATGACTGTTGTGAGGCTTGATTGCAGAAGTACCAATAGTTATTTGTTAGGTGGTGTCTAAAGCAGTAATTGATCTAATTTGAGCAAATCATAATTAAATAATGTTATCTAAATTGCATATTATGTAATTATTGGTGAGCATATGTGCACATAGGTAGATTGTATGTTATTTACCCTAAGCGGTTCTGTCCACAAAATACTGCTGCAATCCCACAATAGTATTATGTGGTGTGCCCACAAAACTGGCAAAGTTATGGAATTGTCACAGCCTGTGCCGCATAATAACATAGCTGTTCCACATGAATGAAATACAGAGAAAAATGCAGTACAGGGTTCAAAAAATTGAAAATGGAATAAAACGTATCTCTAATGCAGAAAGCAGTATTGTATAGGCAGTGAAATAATGATGTGGTTTGTACACACAGATGGCTGGAGAATTTTGGTTTTAAAATTTATGTGGGTTCTCTTTTAAAGGTTGAAATCTGAACATACTCCTGCTTTTGTACAGTAGCTTAGCTAAAAGCTATGAAATCATTATAAAAATCAAGTTAACAGCTGCAATGATTATAAAAAAATTCTTGTAAAATGAAAGAAAGTGGAAAAGATATATTAAAATAAAAGTGAGAGAGAGATAGGAGAGGAAAGCATTCTTGGGCATTTCCAGTAGTTTATTTGTATGTCATATGCTTGATCATGAAGTTTTCTGATGTGCTGGACAATCTATGCTTTTTATGTGTTCCATAAGCCTGCATTCTGAAAGTACTAGATTCATATAGTTTTCTAAATGGTTATTTGTGCACAGTCCAGTAAGTGAAGACTTGCTTTTTCATGGATAGAAAATGGCATTTCAATGGTTACATATTAACAATAAAGTCTTCTCGCTGGGGATTATTGCTGTGTAGTAACCTGCAGTAAATCTAAGACCTTATTATGTCATCTTGGTCATTTTGATGATTTTTCTCACTAGTAATACCATAGAAGTGCTTAGGAAAGCATGATAACTTGCAGTTTAAACTATTTGAAATTAATAGTTTAATTAATCTGCCAGTGGTAATACTCTGATTTTGTGGAATACCAAGTCGGATAGACTTCCTGATTCTTTTAGTATGAAGTTTAAGTTACCTACAGGGTTAACCACTTCACTGTTATCAGTATCTCCAAATCATGTAGCCATAGCTTGAATTTAAAAGCACCTTTTATCTCTGACGGTTACAGAACATCTTAATTTTACAATAGAAATTTTACATAGAAATAGACAAATTTTACATAGAAATAGACAAATATACAGATGCGGAGCTTTGTTCAAGGCAAAGATTGCTCCTGATTGAAATTAATTTCCAATTAACTAGTAAAACAGGTTTGTAGTAATAAAACCAACAGTATAAAATCTGAAGAGTTAACTATGGTGATCACTACAGATGGAAGTCCAATACTACAGCCTGCGAAAAACTGTACCAGTATCTTAAATTTCTTCCAAATTTTAGTTCTAAGCCATAAATTAAAAAGGAAAGGTTTTAATTAGTTTCAGAGGACATTCAATCAGCTTCTTTAAAAAGCCTAAATTAGGTTTACTCCAGTGATTAATACAACCTTAAATATTACTCTGACTCTAATTGGGTGAAACCACTTATCTTTATTCGAAATAAAATAACGAATATTTTACATCAGAGATCAGGACTGCCCTATTAAAATCCAGCCTATAACCCTGAATATTGTTGTCTACAAGATGATGAAGCCTTAGTTTCTCTGATGGTAGGGATTGGATAATAATACCATGGAAAGTCTAGCTGTATAAAATTCTGGGGTCTCCTGGGTCTTTGGGAATTGGAGCATTAGAAAACTTTTGCTGTGTGTTGAAACAGATTAGATAGAAATAAGAATGATTAGTTCCATTGGTTTGAATCTCTTTCAGCATCTCAATCATTGCATTATTTCTAATAATGAAAGACTAAAAGCTTTCAATGTAAAGATTTTGAACAGAGGAAGCTCTCACAAGCTTAAAGCAACTGTAAATATTAAGGGGAAAATAGAAATAATTGGCTGGGTAAAACATTATTTTTTTTTCAAAATTTCTTGACACTGCTATGGAAGAGAAAATAAAATATTGATGTTAACAGCAATAATAAAGACTGCTAGCTGTGCAAAGCAAAACTTTAAAATACTGGTCATTAAATATATAAAAGGTAAGCACCAGAAAATAAGGGATAAACTTTCTGTGGGGACACAAAGGGTATGCAATCATGACGGAAGAGTGTAAAATCTCTGTATCTTTGGAGTTGTTGGTTTGAAAATGTATGGACTTTTTAACGAATTTTACATTAAACAGTGACTGAGTAAAGACAAGGAAATGAAACAGGTCTCCATTTCATCTGAGTTCTCTAAGTTAGACTGGACTACAAAGCCTGTCTGCATTGGTGCAGTGCTGCTTTTGGTACAGTGGGCTAGTTTGAACAGGAAGTCTGGAAATTGTCTCCTCCAGAGTAGCCCACAACTTCACAGTAATGGCACTTTCCTGAGCAAAAGGGAGCTGTGGGCTTTAGCCCCCGGAGGAAGGAGTTGAGACCCAGTCTCTCGATACCTGTTTGAGCAGTCTTCCTACTACAGTGTTATGCAAAAGTTTGGTGACATTGCCACTAGCAGAGTCTTTCCTTTTCTGTAATTTGCTTGTTTTAATATTAAAAAAAAAAAACCTCAGTTAGACACTGAGCTTCTGAAAGATACCTAGCTCTTCAGCCCAGAGAGAGGAAAGACTTAATCTGCTTTTCTCCACTTCATTTCTGAAGGTCCAGAGACTAGAAAAGTATATATCCTTATGTTCAGTACTTCCAGCTGACTGACTACACTGGGGATTTCGTAAGCTGTTCATCAGCAGTATCTGGTTTTTCCCCATCATTGTTACTAGCCCTCAGTATCTAGTTATTGTTAGAGGCTGCTTTCGGTGCTGAATAGGTTTTCATCACCTTCGTTGGTAAATGTGAAGTTGTTTCTGCAAAAAAAACGATCTGCTATTTACAATGGGTGGTATCTTCCAAGTCTGTTTATAAACTTTGCCCTACATGTTCCCAAAACAGCATTAATAAAATGAAATATGATTTTCATTTTTAGTTTTTCATATTTGTGTGCAGGTAACATGCCATATGCCAAAACATACCATCACTGGATGTTATAAGTTTATAATTAATATAATACTCTTGCCTAAAGTATAATTAAAATGCTGTCTGATGGTTATGGTTAATTAGCAAACAACTAAAAGATTAAATTACTTACTGGGGCCATGACTGATTGAAGTGATACGTGTCCTGGATAAAGCATAAATATTGCAGGAAATAATCCAATATGACATCTCTGACATTCAACTATAATTGAAATTATAGACTGGTCAGTAAATGATCTTAAGCTGTTTAAGGTTTCATCAGCCCTCTGCAAGATTGCTTTTCTTCAAAATTACTGTACTAAAATGTTTTCTTTTGTTGTTGCATTGACTCAGATCACAAACCACAATTTTAAGATCGGCTCTTATTTACAAAAATGCTTTGACATAGTGCATTTGTTCAGCCTAGGCAACAAAAAAGGATTGTGGTATCATTTTAAAGAAGGTTGTTTGACAGACCCTGTTTGTTTATTTGGAGTAATGTGAGCTACATTCAGAAAAAGTTATATTTTGTTTCCTGATTGTGTACATTCTCTCCCACTGCTTCCAGGCAAGTCCTGTAAGCAGAGAAGACATGGATTTAGACCTTGTTTCCATGGCCAGTGGAAGTGCTTTGACTGAGAACAGAGAAAAAAATAAGCTGCCACACAGACACTCAGCAAGATCCTCAAGTAAGTTATGGTTTTTTCAATATCGGTATTAAAGATCACTTTAAAATGCTAGGTACAACTGAGCATGCTTGGAATCCTTAGTAACACATGCTGCTTATCTTTCTGTTCTTCGAAATATAAAGCCTTTCCATCCATTTACTACAATTCTGTTTAAATACCTTAATATCAATAGACTTTCCTCTTGTGATTTTAATGGGAAGTTCCCTGTGATGTATTCTAGGTCTTCTCATGTCTGAGTCCTTAGAAGATTTTCTTTTTCCTAAATTATGAAAAAGACTTTTTTGTAATCTTCCTCTTAATTATTTTTTCCAAGAGAGCTTTGAAAAATGCATGTTTTGTTACCTGAATACCAGAACACGTATCACAAACCAAGGCACAGATTTCTGTGCTGTCGATTGCCTCTTATGCTGTCGTATATGATCCCACGGAACTTACTATAGCTCAATAGTAGAGGATCCTTTTAAAGCCTTATATTTTTATCACTCTAATACCACAGAAGTTAACAAAAGAATCTATATATAGAAAAAATGAAAAAAATAATTCTTGAATGTCATGATGGAATTTTAAGTCGCATGTCTTATTTTGTGTAATGTAACTGAAGAAATATTAATATATTTCTGATAATATGACATACTATATTTTCCTATTTACGTACAATGTCTTTTTCAAATAAATAAATCTATACACCCCTAAAAAGCACATTACAGAAAATATAAGCTGTATTAAATAACTTTGACAAAATTATCAAAATTCCTAAAACTTTTTAAGTTGTAAAGGTTCTCGAAATGTTGTAAAAATAGAAATCAGGTATTTCATATAATTAATATATATAAATTGCTGGATTTACTTTTTGATTATGCTTTCATATACACTGACTTTTCACTTTCAGTGAAAAACAAATTAAAATTCAAGCAAAACATGTAAGAATACTTGAAGTCTCTATTTTTCTGACATACTTTGTAAAGGCTTTAGAATAATGATTTATTTACATTAGTTCACCACAAACAAAAAATAATACTGATTCAATATGTTTGTGCTTATTAATTTGATTTACATTCCTAAGATTAGATTAGACAAAATTTCTCATCCTAGTCTAAGTTAATTATACCAATGGAGAAAGAACATAATTCTGTCTTTGTGCCTGCCATCTTAGAAAAGAATGAATTCTGTCCTCAGTGTTCTTGTTTCTCTCCATTGGCTAGCAATGAAGCCACACCATTTATATTAAATGAGATTCCCAACTGCTAAGATCCTGAATTCAGGTGAGATAACTCGAAACTACTGATGTCAATGGCAAAATTATCATTATATTCATATATCCAGAATAGAATGTCTGCATATCTTGAATAATTGACTTAAATAGTATACACTGCGTTCATATCAGTGTATAACTGCTGTTTAGACTGTAACCTGTATTGTAACTCCATCCAAAAATAAATTAAAGTGAACTCTTTCGACATGTAGAACTTGCCTGTGTGGAGCTTGGGAGCAGGTTTTTTCCTTTGGGAAAGAAAAAGTATCATTGCATTATACCTTCAATAAAGAGAGATTAGGAACAGAGCAGGAAAGAGCAACCAACTGGCAGAGTCATAAATGTGGAGGGGTAGGGGTAGAGAAAGAAAGAGTTTACAATGTCTGCTAATATAGATATAATTTCATAAAATAACACATCTTCTACACCATACCTACATATTTGTTCTCCTTTAAGTAGTCCAGGAACTAAGGAAAAAAAAAAACCAGCCCAGGTCTTATGTCTCTTTACATGTTTCTGCATATGTGTCTATATAAATTTTATCATCATGGATTTAAGAAATTAAACAGTGATGATACATTCAATTTTATTGCTTATGATATATAAAACCAGACATTAGTGTCACCTTTGTATATTTCATATGTAGTACAGAAACATGTTCATTACATTAGTACTGTTTGCCAAAGACTGTTGCTTTTCTATGATCAAAAATAAATTATTAGCCCCATGGTTTCCTTAATCTGAAAACATTATAAATTTGCCTTTACTGAGAATGTATTTGATATAAAAAGCTTTCCTGTTGTATAGTGTCTCTTGGTTTTGCCTTCTAAAATATTAAATGAAGATGCCTAGGAACTATTTCAGTGATTTAGTAGGTGTATTCCCTTTGAGTTAACATGGAGTTGTATTACAGATTATTATAAAGATGCTGTGACCTTAGAGGTGCTTTCATTTCAATAAATTATTAAATCAAGTTTTTGTACCATTTTTTCAGGAGATCTCAACCTCAATGGTTTGATAAGCTTTAATTAATAAGATGTTACTAAGTTCACATTCCAACATCCATAGGTTTCATTGTTGCTCAGAATTCAATTATTGTTAGGAATCAAGAGCTATTATTTGGTAGTATCATACATGTTCCTTATGTATAACTTATAATTTAGAAATTGCATCAATAAATTTTTGAGATCCTACAGGCTGAAAAGTAAAGTCTAGAAATGAAAGATAATGGATTCTTAAGTATATTTAGTAAAAATAACCACTCTCAAATTTACGTGGTACTGAAATAAAATGTTTTTTATATATACTACAGGGAAATGTATGAATGATCATGTCTTTGTTAAGACAAAACATACAACACTTCAAAGTTATTATCCTTTAATTCACAGGGGATTTTAGAAAGGCTAAGTCAAGATTTTAAGAAATATTTTTGAGAAGTTCCCAACTTTTATGTTCTTTCTATAGATCTTTTTTTTCCAAAGGCAGGTTCTTTGAATTCTGGATTAAATAATTTTAAGTTTTTTATAAGCCAAATCTACTATTTTTTCTGAAAAATCTGGATGGGAAAGATTAATCCTAAAATAACTTAATTCTGTTCCTTGACAATGCAAAATTAATTAAGTAATAAAAGAAATGCTTTTAACATAGTATATCTCAGTTTAAGGAAAGCATTTGTTTACTTTAAAATATTTGATTTGGTTCCCTGTTACACGTTCAAAGGGAAAACTAACTGTTCATTAAATTGCCCCAATATTAAAAAAATAAAGCTTAAAAAATATGTAAAACCTAAAGACAGAGTAGCCATTGTTCAGTTCAACTAATTAGTTATCTAATTTAGGACCTTGCTTCAGTTAGTGGCTGGTACATTATGTTCTAGAAATCATAGTTATTGCTTTATGCTCCTTAGTAACTATTTTTTTCTTTTCTATCTCTTGAGGGTTTTTTTTTCAGTGGGGCTGGTGGGGGGTGGTGGTGTGGTGTGTGTGCATTCTTACCTGACCATTCTTTATCTTTTTTATTAATTCTATAAACACTGGTGTGAATTTCTGGTTGTATTTTTTTTTTAAATACTTTCCTGAACACTAGTACTGTAGTCAGCATTAAGTTGCAAGATGGGCATAGAAATGCTTTGAAAGAACTAGAAGTTAAGCATTTTTTAATACCTAGCTAGACAATATGGTCTTTTGTACATCGTGATATCCAATTTGTGGTAGGCTATGACAATCATGAACTACCTTCTATCATCCTAATCTGTTTCTGGCCAGCCAGTGTTGGACTTGTAGATGAGTCTCCTACATATTTACATTGTCTAACTGTTATCAAAATTCCGTGGTTTTCTTTTCTCTGCAAATTTAAACTTCATTTTCGTTATATTTGCCTTGGGAACTGCAGTCTTCTGACCAAAATTTGAAAGTGAAATGCAATGGGATCTGTGTCTCTAACTGTTATTTAAAGTGCCGCCCAGAATTCTTAATTCTTCTCCTCCCTGAATCCTAGTTTTTCAGGGAGCCTCTGATATCAGTAAAACACTGCTTTCCAGAAAAAGAAAAAGAAATAAATTAGGACCTGAACCTTGTAATTCCTTTATCACCCTTATTTCAAAAAATGGATTAATGTATATCTCTACTAAAAAACATTTATCAGCTCTATTTCTCAAATAAATTCAAGCTTTACTAGTTTTTAGTCAGTGAAATCAAATTAATTAAGTTTAATTGCACCTTTCTTACAATGAAGTCTTCCAACTCAGAACAAAAAACACAGTAACTTTTATTTCTCTTTATTTTTTACGTCTTACTCAATTTTTTTGCTTTTGACAGAACCCCCACCTTGATAATTTCCTTTCTTAAGGAGAGTTCTTAGAAAGTCTTCAACTTTTTTATAAGCAGTGTATGGTACAGGCTCACTTGAAAAAATTCCTGCTTTCCTGTACCTTTCTTCTTAGCATCACTGTTGTCTGTGTATTCTAGTTCAAGGACTGCTGTCTTTCATTTAGGATTTGTAAACTCTCTCTGTGTAGCAAGCATCTCATTTTTAAGCTTTCTATGAATTTACTCATGTTTTACCAGGGGGTTTCTTGTGAATATTTCTTTTCTTCTTCCTTCTTTTTTTTTTATATTTTTTTTTTTTTTCCTTCTTTTTTTTTTTTTTTTTGGTAAGTGGAGGTACATACAGATTTTTCGATGTGTTAGTTAACTATCAAACAACATATCTTTTTGATATCTAATTTTTTTGAGCAGACTACAGAATGACATTTTACAAGATGCTGATTAATTCACTTTGCGGTTGCATATTAAAAAATTACCTAAATGCAGATTTTTTAAAGGCATGTAGAACTTGTTTTCATTGAGTTTAACAGGCTGGGGAGAAAAAATGGTACATGATCTCATGTCATTTCATCATCTGTATTTTCAATTATGAAAATAATTCAAGAACAGATACACAGAGGAATTTTCTAAATTCTAAGTCCTTAATTTTACAGACTGATAGTCTTCCACTAGGGTTTGGGAGTTCTTCACTGTAGGGGTGTTTTGGGCTTTTTTTAAGAGAAACCAGGTTTTTTTTTAAAAAAAAAAAAAAAAGAGAGACACAAAAATAAATTTTGAGACGTTGGTTTATAGTACACTTGGATATTCACTTAGAACCATGGAACCATTAGACTAACGATAAGGATGTCCTTCTTATTATTCGAGTAAATAATAACAAATTTATGTTTTCTTTACTGTGGGATGTTTGTTAAGTAGATTCAAAAACATTTCTCAAGTCAGTGCATTGAAAGGTCCAGTAATTTATGTTGGGCTACTTCAGATTGTTGCACTGGATGGTAAAGATATGTCTATAAGATCTTCTTTCCCAAGGCACTCTTTCTTTCCTTGCTTTTTTCCTTCTAATTTGCATCTTTTTAATTGCTGCTTTTTCTATGCCTGTGTTCTGTAATCCTTTCTTTTACTATGAACAATTCTTTTTTCTGTCCTCCGATTTATTGCCGCGTAAGCTTCCTCTCCCATCCGCTCTGCCTTCCCAAATACTCCAAGTCATGTGTTCCTTTCTACAGACCCTGGTTTCTCACTCCCTGTTTCTTTTTGTATCCAGATTGTTCCTGACAGTATTCAGATTCATCTTCTAGTTTAGACCTCTACCAAATCTGACCTGGTTTAGTGTACTGTTTAGGCAGATCTTGAGTCCAGTCTCTTAATGTACTTATTCTTTGTGTTCTTTCTTATCATTGCCTGTATTTTCACTTTTAATTATGTAAATTCTGAGAGTTAGGGACCATCTAGTGCCCCATAATCAAACTTCTTTATTCCTACGCAGTTCCCCTTTGCCAGTTCACAGTTTTCTTCTTCCCCATGTTTTTGTCTCTGCTCTGTGTCAGTATCTTTGTCAAGCCATTCTAGTCTCTCGTGCCAGCTGTGCCAGGGCACTGTTTACCAAACTAGCTTTAGTGTCTCTCACCTTGATTCTGAGTCAGTCTCATTTGTCTCTTCGATTTTAGTTCCAGCTTTTTGCCTCTTCTCTCAGTCTTCTTCCAATAGGAACTTTGATTCCTACCCTCTTTGTGGTTCCTGTAGCTATTCCCCATCTGCCACAGACAGCATGAAACAAGCAGGCTTTTAACTTCCCTGACTTAGCATGATCTTCAACATTGTCTTTAGGAATAGTCTTGCTTTGCTCCATGTGATATCATGGTAAAGCACGTTTCCATACTGACTGGTATTTTAGTGCGTATAGCCCGAAAGATCAAGAATTCATTCTCTGATCATGGAAAAACTTCAATTTGTTCATACTTGATCCAAATCTGGACATATCCTAAAAGGAAGGCTCTGTTATTTGGTGGATTTCAGGTCTCCTCTGCAAAGGGCAACATAAGTATTTTACATATTTTCTCAGAAGTGACTAACCTTTCAGAAAACTCCAGGCAAACTCAATTTCATCATAAATGGTCAAAACTGGGGAAATAGATAAGGAGCTGAAACACAAAATAAATATTAAGCTTTAAGAACCAGTGGTGCTGAAAGTCTTGTTTGTAGTTAGAAAAGAGTTGTATTTCACAGGAATGTATTTGAAACACTATGTATATTTTGTTAATTTTAAGTGTGTGGAATGACAGTTAATAAATGTTTATAAATTATTCTTGTAAATGGTTATCTCTCTCACCTCCATGTCACTGAGTCACATTTTAGAGTTCAGAGTATTCAAGTATGTCATTGTCAGCATGATGTCGTTAGAAGAGTATGAATGTTTGATAAAAAAATAAATTTAAGTTGGTTGTTTCTATAAAATTTTAGAACTAGTCTCTAGTCCTACCAACATGAAGTCAATCTGATTTACAAATAAAATTCACCATTTATTTACAGAAAAAAAAAATAATCATGAGCATATTCTTTCTTCAAATCTCCATACGAAAAGGAGATATATTGTTACATATCTTGTGGGATTTCATATAAGTTGCTCCCCCCACTATTTAATGGTATTTAAATATAATTTTGAAATGAAAAATATAACGTAAAATCACAACACAATAAATAATTTTTATGCAAACAATTTAACTAAAAAAAAAATCCAAGTTCAACATTATTATAAAATTAGTTTTTCTGATATTGTACCATTTAGCTTTTTCACAGACCTGCTGAACCTACCTTCTTTCCAGAGCTTAAATTGATGTTAATGCTTTGCTGCTAAGGATTCGTTCTGGTCACTTTCATTAAAATGTTGAGGTTTTTTTCTCCATGCCTTCTTATGCTGTATTTGCTTTTAAGTAATACAGTATGGTAAGGACTTTGAAATAAATTATATCTCCAGACACACAATTTTAGGTGGATCGATAAATGTCCTATGACGTCTACTATGCATCATAAAATTTCTATCATAACCTTTTTAACAAAGCTTTTCTTCTTGGACACTAGGAATTTCATTCAAAGCGTTCTACATATTGCATTACTTATCAAAACAGAGGATATGTAAACCTTGACATTTGTTAAAAGACCCAGGCTTTAACAAAAAAAAGACCGGAACAAATCAATAGCAGAAAACAGATTAAAGAACCAAAAAGTGACTGCTTAGAAATAGAGGCACGTGAAGTTACCCCAAGACAAGCTTTCAGCACATATTCAAAAGATATAGCTTTTTGATATATACAGACATCTGAAAGTCTCTCAGACCATACTGGAGCTTCATATAGTAAATTGTTACAAGTAAATAAATGTACAATAAATAACTGTTACAGCCTGTCTTCCAAAACCTGCTTTGGGATAGGAGAAATTAAATTGCTTTTCTTGGCTAAGATTTGTTCCCACATCAGTGGGTATTAGAATAACCATGGACCATGTTAAATTATACTTAATATACTTGCCAGGTTCTATTTAATTCTAGTACAAGTAATGGTAATAGTAGTAATAGTTGTTTTTGTTGTCAAAAATATCAGTACTGCATATAGTAAACCAAATGTAATTGTTCTAACTTATGTTTTGTAAACATATTAGTTTATATTTAATATATATCTAATTTCTATTTAGTAAAGATACTTACGATAGTACTTGAAACTATGTGAATCTTTCTGTTGTTGCCCTTGGGTAAGGCCCACTACAAATACGCTTAAGGAACATAACATGAAATAAAAGTAATAAAAATATTGTGATTATGCTTACAATTACTCATGAATCACAAATGCACATATGCATTTGTGTATGTATGCATATTAATGAAATATATGCCTTACAGATCTCTTTATAGCAAAATATGACTGTAAATGTCACCTTTATTTTA
The DNA here is from genome assembly GCA_013397895.1 of Origma solitaria. Classification (NCBI taxonomy): domain Eukaryota; kingdom Metazoa; phylum Chordata; class Aves; order Passeriformes; family Acanthizidae; genus Origma; species Origma solitaria. The sequence goes on from VZRL01004253.1 coordinate 2,122,428, forward strand.
CTAATTTAAAAATTATGGTAGTTGTAATTTGATTCACTCATAAGCTGTCATGTGAACCATTCATTTGCAGGACACTGCAGTTTAGGGGAAAGTGGAGATATTGCAAATCCAAGCTTGCTGTAAAAAGTGTTCACATCATTAGAAATGCTGTAAAAAGAATATATAATGTCCCTCAAAAAAGCCCCAAAACAACACATATAAGTGAAACAAATATATAATGAGGGTTCAGCTGCCTATTCATTTTTGGGAGATTTCAGTAAGTTTGGGTTTTTGGGGTTTTTTTGTTTGTTTGGTTGCTTTTTGTTGGGTTTTTTGGATTTTTTGTTGTTGTTGTTTTTGTTTCTTGGGGGGTTTTTTTGTTGTTTGTTTGTTCTGTTTTGTTTTTTGGGGTTATTTTGGGGTTTTTTGAGAAAAAAGCCTGTGTTTTTAAGGAACATTTCTAGGTTCAGTCTGCTAATTCAATGTGCCATTATCATCCCTTACCACACTCTCTTGTCTTCTCTCATCCCCTTGGTGTTAACAAAATTCTAACCTCCATTGCTAATTGTCTTTATTGAATATCTCTGAAGGGAAAAAAATTCCCTGTTTGAAAATTAGAATCAGAAGATCTGTTGTAAACACAGATATTGACAACAAAGTCACTGAGGTGTTTTTTAGTTTATGTGCAATTTTTTTTTACTTCTTGCAAGACTCTACCTAGGTGCTCACTTTACACTTAAGTGCAAAACTACTTTTACTTCAGCACATGTGAAATACTCATACCTAGATTTTCATTGGAATAGCAAAAGACATGAAGTAAAAGCAAGCATAGTATGCCCATAACATATGGGCATATGTATGATCAATCAGGTAAGTCCTATATTTGTAACGCATTCCATTCATTATTGGATTATCATTATCAGATTAGATATTAGGAAATTTTTTTACACTGGAGAGGTGGTCAAACATTAAAACAGGCTGACCAGAGAAATGGTGGAATCACTGTCCCTGAAAATGTTCAATAAACTCATAGATGTGGTGCTTAGAGACATGGTTTAGTGCTGAGTTGGTGGTTGGACTCCATGATCTTAGGGGTCCTTTTCAACCTTTATTAATCTATGATTCTATTCATATGTTTTCATTTTTCTTTCTGCTTGGTCCTGCATTAAACGCTAGGAGAAAGAGCTGCAGCAAAAACCTGTCTCATATTTGACTAGTACCTTCATTGTAAATGAGGTTTCTTTGCTTTATGACACAATTTTTCAATCATAGGTAGTATTTAAGCCACTAGCAGTCTATAAGCGTAACATCTGAGAAATAGCTATGACACAAAGAGGAGTAAGCAAACTGCACTATGCTGGTATGACTTAACTGTGCTTAAGAATTCTGCTTCAGAGAATAGGCTGTTGATTCTGCATGCCAGCTTTGTCTTTCATCACTCCAGTTAGACCAAGAACTGGAACAGCAGCATTGATAATAATACCCGTCTCTTAGTACTAGTTAGTAGATATGAAAAGTGCTTTATCAGAGCCACAAACATAATTATGCCCATTTTAAAGACAGGAAGATGGGATATACAAAGGGAATGATTTACTGTGATTTACCACAAACCTGTCTGTAGATATTTCATTCCAAATTAGTTGAGCATTCTCTACAATGGCTTTATTTTCTTTGGCTGAAAGTGCTGAGAACTGTGTAAAGGATGGAAAGAAAGAATACAGAGTTAGTCTGTGCTTCAATTCAGTTTGTCTAGGTCACAATTGTATAATAAAGTTTAAAGCAGACCCTACAAAGTTGAATGAGACTAGATAAAGAGACCCATGACTGTCAGACTTTGGGAGACCATCTGATTTGTTAAACCTGAATTCAAGGGAGTAGAGAATCTACACCTTTGGAGTATCTGGGATTTAGTGAAAATACCTTCCGGCTGATTAAGTTATCCTGCACCATTACTACAAATCCTGAGCAATGGTTCTCACAGACATCTAAAACGGTTTTTTGCCAGACAGCCTATATGCACTTACAATTAATAATTTATTACATTCCTTGATCAAAGTATTTGACTGTTCTACCCTCTAAACAATGTGTAAATCAGTTAAAAAAATTAATTTGTGAACTTTTGACTCTAATGTTTAGACAAGCAGAATTCATGCTATGATAGATGCAGCTGTTTTTCTGCCAAAGTAAAAGGATGTGTTAGTAATTTATGAAGACTTTTCACAAATTTCTTGTAGAAAATTATAGCAGGTCTTTAGGGATTTTTAATGGAAATATAATATCCATTTCATACTCATGTAAGGACAATTTATCCCTTCCAATGCATTGCATATAGTTATAAGGGGAGAGCCAAAACTCTACATGTACAGATTTCTGAAATCCAGCATGGAAATATTATTTAGCAGTGCACAGCGGTTCATAAACAAGTGAGGGTGTTAGTACAGAAATAATCCAGATGAGGCAGTTAGGATGAGGTTGATTGGCTGTCTTGCTATACTTACATTGACTTTATCACTACAAGACTAGTTTTTAAATTCATTATTGTTAGGCTCTTTATAGAATTTGGTCTTACTCTGTTTTAAAAATAATGTAATAAAATGTATTTTTGTCAAAATATAGGAAAAAAATAGCTGGTATATCTTGTTTACCTATATTATTGATACTATGTTGAAGAGCAATGCATAGGAAAAGCATAAGTTAGGTCCAATTTTGTTTTCCACTTTAAATGTGCAATGACTATTTCCTTTTTGTTTTTATTTTAACAAAGGACATTCTCCAGTCTTAATTATTTTTGTTGTTTAACAATGTTTTCAATTTCAGAAAATATTTCTTTAAATTAAAGGCATGCAATTGAAAAAATATTATTACCATGTTAGATTTATTTTGAAGTTTTACTAATTAACCACTTAATTTACTAATTCTAGGGTTTCAGCCTTCAGTGAATATGTTATGGTTCCCAGGCAAAATAATAAATGGAAAGTTTACTGCTTGATTAAATATTTTCTTTGCTCTTTAACAAAAGCCTTTCTATACTAGAGAGATCTGCTACCGTTTGAGGTGTTAAATAAAATAATCTAAAGCCAAGGAAACTGGGAATGTTGTCAAGGCGGGACACCAGAATTTAAATCTTTAGGAGATACATCTAAAGTAAATTATATATTTTAAGAAAAAACAACTGACTACATATGTAGAGCCGTAAGAACATGAATGGAGATAATGTTAAAGCTCTTGATTGCCAAAAGAAAGAACTGTTTAGTAAGATACACTTGCAATAATTTAGGAATTCATAAGAAAGGGAACTGTAGGTTGGGAAAACCTCTTGACATTTAAATCTAGCAGGTTACAGAAAAGCATCCATGGGAAAACAAAGTAACTCTTACTCTTTGAACTTTATAGCTATGTTGTATATATTGGTACATGGAATGATATTCAGTCATATGATTTAAACTTTGTTCTACTTTTTTGGCACTATGTATTGTGAGAAATTAAATTTTGCTATTGAGGAGTACTAAAAATTTAAAATATCAAAAATACTTTAAAAATGTAGTTAATAGTATTTCCTTTGATAAGCAGCAAAAAAGTTGTTGATAAAATATGTATTTAATAAGCAAGCATGCTAATTTTATATATATATATATATATATATATACAAAGACATATATACATGCATATAAACTACTAAATTGTGAATATCATATCATCCTCTTGCAAAGTTTGGGTTGTCTTCCATAGATGTTTTCTTTCTTACAGATGCCAAAGAAAGCTATTTCCAGGTGTAAGGTGTTCATTTATGTTAAATAAATATCATACCTTTGGTCATGCCTACTGGTTATTTTATTTAAATAATTGTCTTAAGAGTTTTGTAGAAACTGTTGTCTAAATTACTCAAGCATCTGTATGCATGATAATGAAAGTGATTGTTTCACGTATTGTTAAATTTTTCTGTGGCACTATCCAGCATCTAGGTTTAAGTGTTCCTGAGCTTTGAACAAAATAAATCTCTCTTTTATTTGGTCTAATGTAGTAACACAATAACTTGCTAATTAGATGTATCTTCTGAACTAGTTCTTCATCCATTTGAAGGATGAGTTTCTGTGTCAAAAGCATTGAGTATCTCTGTAAGTGTTTAAGTTCAGAATGGACAAATAACTTTTAAAAATACAATACTTTTTGTAGTAATTTTGCTGTCCTTTTGGATAAGGAGTTTTTTGGGGTTTTTTTAGGTACTACCTTGTAAAAATACTTGTATTACTTTTAAAAGGTGAGCAATACATAACTGTAAGAATTGCATGCTGTCAGATTATACATAAAAATATTATTGTCATAAAAAGATTATGGTACAATGAAATTTAGGGAGTTTTGGCTGGTTGGTTTTTAATTTCACATCTGTTTTATTGTTTAGAAAAAAATATTTCTACTCCAGAAAAATCACGTTTGGGTCCATCTCATAAAGAACGGATATCATTTCGAGACCATCCAGTGCAGCTAAGCGGAGGATGGGGAGCAGGCAAAAAAAGACAAAAGCCTAAAAATGTTAGCTGAATATTGGAGAAAATCGGTTCATTTAATCAAATATGGAGAGCATATGGAGAGCTGTTTCTTTTTAAACCTCTGAATATCAATTCTTGGATTTTCATTTATTACAAATAAACCAGTTTCAGTTAACTACTTTTGACTTATTTTATTGTACATGGTTACAGTGGTTTGGGTTTTGTGGGATTTTTTGGTTGAAGTATTTTATACCTGTCAGTAGTTGTCATAGTTTGTGTTTTCAATTGCTTATGTGTTCATGTGGTATAGAATGCAGAACTGATTAACTCTGCAAGTTTTGTTGTACAGTGACTAAGTTTAGGCTTGCATATAAGAACTGGGTGAGAAGTCCAAATGCAATAAGGGTTCACATTCATGTGTTGTATGTCACTTATTGAAACACAGAACTCTCATTTTCTCACAAAATAAAATACATGCTTGCAAACTGTGTTGTGAGCTATAACGGCCAGTAATGCCATTGTTAGAGAAGTCTGTTTAAAATATTTTCCTGAAGCAGTGAAAGTTCTCAGCAATCTACAAATGTTGGACATAAACTTCTCTTTTTTTTAAGAATATGAGTAGTCCTCCTACTCAAAGTCTAGTAGTTCTAGATCTTTCATCATAAATTATTGTCAAAATATGATAAAGCAACCCGTTACATACTTTCAAATACTTCTAATTGTTTCCTAGAGGATAAAAAAAAATTAAAAGGTTCCCATTTTGTTCTGGGACAATGTAAAATTAGATCTACATGTCACTGTTAACCCACCTTAATTTTTTTTCATAGACGGTTGCCTTCAGACCCATGTGTAAACATTTTGTGGTGCAAGGAGATCTCTAAAAAAAAAGAAAAAAAGAGAAGAAATACTATTTCAACTGCTCATGGATATCTATCTCATTACTTCTAGTCAATGCTTTGTCCATTAGTATACAGGACAGCAAATGCTCCTTGGTTTCAAAGCATAAACTTATTTTAATGCTTTCTACTTTGAGAGTACAAGTTGTTAGTTGGGTCTAGAGAAGGGTGTCCTTAGTATGCCCTTGTGTGTTTTTGTAAGCCCCAGCCCCCTATAGATGAGCAAAGAGATGGAGAGGGTAATGCGGCTTGAAACTTCAGTGAGTAAAGAACATAAATTCTTGCATTGGGGCTGTTTGTAAAATGTACTTAAATTAACACATGACATTATTTTGTAATGTGCTTTCTATATTAACATACACATCTAACTATGGATTAAAAGTATTTATCTCCATTTTTGTGAATACTCACATTCATTTTCAGATAAAAAGATGGCTCTCTCCTGGAAAACCCCCAGTAAATAATTTTGCTTGTTTGAACCACTGTTCTGCTGTTATTATCACTTTGCTTTTGAAAGTCAGTGCACCCTATTTCAGGAAAGATTTCTTTACTTTTCTGGGGAATTATGGTCAGTGAAGGTTGCTTGACCTGACTATAGAAATGCTGGGATTGCCAACAGGATATAAAATGTCAGTAGATATTTATCTTACCTAGTTAGTTTCCTAATGGATGAAGTTAGTGTTCAGCTTGATTTCAGGATCTGCAATATAATGACTTTTAAGTGTCACCAACAAATACTGAAACTTTTGTGATTTATGCTTTTAACATCAAGGTTATACATTTTATAGGAAAAACTTTATTATTTAAAAATGTCCGCCACTAGAGCCGGCAGTGTGCGTAGCCACTGTTATAGGTGTTAACTGGAAATCAAAATAGAAAACCAAGCAGTTCATAGTTTAGCACTTCTTGCAGATTGTCCCCTCTATTTGTCTACAGTATCCGTAATATACGGCTCATCACCAGAGCTGTAAATAAGGGATGTATTTCAGATTTTATGCTTCTTTCTGTATCTGTACCATCTCTATGTGTAGAACTACATCTATATCTAAAATAAATCTGCTGTATAAAAATTATCATACCTAATCTCTTTTGCTTTCAAGGTGTTTCTGAATGAGAAATACCTCCCAACCTAAATAAGATGGTCTGCCAACATTTTTTAAGGCATTTTATTTTGCAAAGATAAATGGTAGCTTTTTAATATACAGTTTACTAAATTACGAATTGGAGTGACAATATTCACTGACAAGCCTTTTTGGGTTCATAATATGCTTACTCTACTATTCAATTAATTGATACTGTCATGCATAAATTAAGTAATGAACCCAACAGAAATTAAGGTAAAAAGTATGCCAAAACGCTGCTGTTTTCATAACTGTGATGGGTGAGGTCTTATTGTATCCAACAGATTTTTCTCAGAATTGCAGTGTTCAAAGTACAGTGTGTCTGACCAAATACAGATAAACGTGCAAGTGCAACTTCTGTTCAAGCTAGCAGAAAGATTTCATTGCATTCGGGAATAAGGGGAAGCCACCAACAGACCTTGTTGTTCACAGTCACACCTTACAGTATGTAAGGTCATGTAATACTAGTGATACACGTGGTGGATATTTGTGACATGAATTTTTCAAGCCCTACTCTGCAAGCACTTTCATGCTCTTTTTGTGTCTTTTGGGTATTTTCTTTTAGTTTTCTCTTTTTCACTCCCCCCCCCACCCCCCTTTCTTTGTCCCCTCCATGCCTACTCCCTGATGCAGTAATTCCCATTTAGGACGAGAACAGATTCTTAAAAGTAAGTTTCTCTGGCAATCTATTCTGATGCTGGAGTGGCTGTGAGTCAGTAACAGTCCAGCAAATCTTACATCACAGGACCCTGAAACTGCATTCCTAGATACACTAGTGCCTCTGCAGTGCTTCAGACTTCTTCCAGGCTCACTAGCATCATCCCCTCCATCCTTTTTTCTGTTCACGGGAGGTCCTTTAACATGAAGGAGGAGGAACTTCATATGAATAAGCTCTTCTAGAAAAGCTTCCTTGTATGTACGCAGCTTGAGACTCAGAAATGTAAAAAAGCATTAATTTGAAATAAAGAAGTAAACAACAAGGTGCATTTATGCATTGAGCTTTTGATGGGTGTTACTCACCAAAACAAATCGAAGCACTTTCTAGGAGCTCTCCTGAGCAGATCCTTGGGCTGCCTTTGCCAGTGCAACTCACCTAAAGGTATGCACAGCAGTTCTGTAAAGCCTCTGTTGTTTGAACCCAGGCATTAGGAGAAACACCTGCAGCAACAGAGAAAAAACAAAAGCTCCCCAAAATGCATAGTGTGAATGTTAACGAGGTGCTAATGGTTGTCAAATCACCAATACCTGAATGACAAAGGACTGAGGAAATGTTTCTCACTGAATAATGGACAGATTTACCTACTTACCTACTTCTGACACAGTAACCATGCTGGTTAAAAGATTATTGCTCAAATGCATTTCGTATTTTAACAGATATGTAAATAACCAATGTATATAGCATAGACATTGTTTTGGTGCAGGGTGAGTTGGTGTTACATTTTGACTTAGTAAATCATTATCATTAGTTATTGATAATCCTGTTATTCGAACATGCATTCATTAAAGGTGTGTCCACTGTACATAGTGTTTACATTTTTCAAAAACTTGCCGCAGGTGGCATCCAAATCTGGCCTCAGACACATGGCTGCAAAACCGCTCTTGGTCTTCTATTACAACTGTTAAATGCACCACGAGGAATATATTGGATTAATATCTCTTTGATTTTAATTTCAGATTCTCATGATAATAGCAATATGTGTTTATGAAAGTATAGTCTTTCCTTGATATGTACTGAAATTACTTCTGTTAGCACTGATGGAAGCCAGACTAATATTTTGGGATACTGTGCAATCTTAATATGCTTTTCTTTAGTCAGAAAAACACATATGAGAAGTAGCTATTACCACATGGCCCCAAAAAAGCAGGAATGGAACTCCTAATTATATTATAAAAGATTGAGTAGCCTGATAATGCATCTGAGATCCAAGCAGTCTGTACTAGCTGGAGAAAAAAACAACTAAATGAACCAACCCCCAGCAACCTGGGGTTTTTATGTTTTGTTTATTTCTCTCTACAGTCATAAGTGACAAACAAATTAACTAATTTGATTTTTATAGGAGTTATGAAATAGTTGTATTTGAATGTTAGGCTGTCAGTCACTTGACACCATTTTTAGAGCCTGTGCGAGAAATGTATATCTATACATTCATATACACTTTTGTATATACTTTTGCATGTACTTTCATATATATATATATATAGATCTTGATACAGATATAGATGAGAGTGGGATGTCATCTGGTCATGGATGTAGCTGTGGTTCAATAGAAATGGAACACCACTTCCTTATCACAGGAAGTCAGAAAAATATGCCAAGAGTAGGGAAGGAGACAGGAATGGCCTGCAAGTAACAGTACACATAAACTAAAGTAGGGTTGGGTCTTGTGGAGAATTGTTTTCCTGGATTTCAAGGTAGATGATGGACAGAAAAATGCTGACCACATGCCCTTGGCTACATCCTGAAGACATTTTCTGGGCGCCAAGTTGTGCTGAAGGTTTGTTAGCAACCAAATACCTATTGGAGAGACGTTCATGAAGTTCCATGATGTCAAGTGAAGAAGGAGTGGGTTTTCAAAGAGATATTTAGTGGAAATATTTTGTAACTGCCCCAGACTGATCACCCTTACAAGGACTAGAAGTTGAAATTAATGACACTAAGAGCTACACTGTTATTTACAGGTCATTTAGGCAATTGGATTGTCCTTTATGAGAACTTCCTCTGTTATTCTGGTGACAGATGCTGACATGAAGGGTTAATACATACCTAACTAGCTGTCACGGGCTAGCATTTGTTCCTTCCCTGGTCTTCATTTGAATGCTAAATAGATTTGTTTGGAGGTAGTAACCTTTTCTTAGTTTCTTAGTTGGTTGATTGCTACTTATATAGCACTTCTTTATTTTTCATAAAACATTAAATAAGCCAAATACCTAGGATGATATAAAATTGCTTCTGACTGAGATGCAATTGCTCTTAAACAATAATGCAGGTAAGATCATTTTATGTTGGTAACAACCAATGCTAATTTCACAAAGTTAAGAAGTGATAATAACCACGTTTGTTAATAGCTAAGGGTCGGGTTTTCTTTATTCCTGACTTATTCATTTGTTACATTACACTTACACAAAAAAAAAAACAGAGGTTAGCAATTTTTTTTCTTTTTCTTTTTCTTTTTCTTTTTTTTTTTTTTTTGAGGCACTACTTCAGTCCTGAATGCAAATAAGCACTCCCAAGTAGCTGAGCCACAGTCAAGGTGTTCCACATATAACCTGAGATGGAAGACAGCTTTGTACGAGAGAGAGCTATAACTAGTTAAAATCTAATAAAGGATAAATGCCTGTATTTCAAAACAGCTCAATTTTCTGTGCTTATGAGCCATGGTCTAAAAAAAAAGGAACGTACTAAAATAAAATGGGCTGTATATTCCTGCTACATTCCAATCATGAGATGAGGGCTGTCCCGTCCAAACAGTGTGAGTTTTGTCACCGTTACTGGGTAGGGGAGGCTCGGGAGGTTATTCATTGCAAGAACACAGGTCAGCCCTAAACTTCACTCTAATTCGTTGCTGTTCGTGCGATTGAATACAGTTCTGCAGCAATTTTTCTTTAAATGATGATGTCCTTTACATGAAAAAAAAAAAAAAAAAGATTGCTGCGGGATTTAAAAAACAAAAGCGCGGCTAGACGAGAAGAGAATAAAAGCATCGGCCTCGCAGTCTCAAGAAGTGATAGTTTCTGGTGGCTTTTTCTCTCCCCCCGCAGTTTGCTCTCAATTTGCAGGCTCTGTGCGAGGTGCGGCTGCGGGCGGTGCCAGTTGGGAGCGGCTGCGCGCCCCCCGCTCCGGAGCGACACCGAGGGGCTGTGCCCGGGGAACCCGCACGGGTCCTGCCTGCCATTCCACGAGCGACAGCTTCATTCTTCAGTGCGGGTCCAGCCCCATGGATTTCTGTGCGACATTTGACAGAAAATATAATACATTTTTAAAAAGCATCAAACAAACAAAACAAAAATAGCAAAGAGCTGTGTTTTACACAGCATCTTCATGTTTGTGCCGTTTTCATTCGCATTTAATTGCAGATAATGACTCGGGAAGTTGTTGCCTTCATGTAATGTGCACTCTGGCCGTGTGCCGGGTTAAGCTCAGAGCCTCGGCCAGGGCGATGTGGGAAGGACTTGTCCCTCCTTTGGGGAGACGCGCTGGCTGTGGTGGCAAATGGTCGAAGGGGGAGACCTGCTTTCACCTGGCGGGCACCTCCTGTCCTGCGAACAGGAGGCGAGATAAGGATTCAAGCTTACACACTTCTGCTTTACCTGATTACTTGATAACATGAAACATTTTGTGCCTTGCTACAGCACAAATTCAAACGCAAATATAAGAATTTACTGCTGGGTCATGTCATCTCCTCACCGCCCATTGCTGCCTGATACCCTCTAGAAAGAGCCAACACACAAACGGACTAGGAAAAATATCTCTCATGGTGACATATGCCAGGTATGGGTTTTGTCAGGAAAAGTGAAATATTTGGAGGCAATTTGTAATACAGTGGATTAATTTGGATTGCCCAGGGTAGAAACAAAAAGAAGACTGTCTATAACCAAAGGCTGGGGGCTGACTTTATTTGCCAATATCAATATTTGTGTGGAAAGCTTAAAATATGTTGTTTTTCCAAGAGCTGAAGTTTTAAAGGGGGGGGGTGGAGGGGCGGGGGGGGAAGGAGGAGAAGGAGGCTGGTGGATGAAATATTAGCAGCATATCGGTTAACCACTAAGTTCTTGTTTGTATCCATCTGGCCGTTTCTGGTAAGAAGGGCAGAGAGTCTAAAGGCTCAGGGATAGATGCTCCTTAATACATGCTAGCGTTTCAAAAGATACAGGCAGCTCTCAGCAAATGACAAAATAAGGCTGAGACTGTATAGAGGTGGTGCTGAAAGACCGGAATAAAATTGCTCTGTGGCTTTCAGCATCGCTGAATTACACATTTTTAATGGCATCTAGCACACGTCGCATTGGGGGAAAATGCAAAAAGGAAGGGTTCTTTCAAACGAGGTAGCCTTGAAAACCGGCAGTCCTTGTCAAAGCAGCTCAATGCATCCATTTGTTAGTACCTCCAACTTGAACAGGGATTTATTTCTTAGACCCTGCCCCTTCTGTCTCACACCTTCCTTTACCTTCGTGCTTAGAAACCACAATGTCGACCCATATTTCATGCCTTGGAAGAAATCAATTCATCTGAGATGACAAGGCAGCCCCCCACACGCACTCTCCAGGCCTTTCGATGCATTCAGAGCCTCCGGTCGCTCCGGTAATGTAGCCCTTGTATTTTCGGAATTGTTGCAGTACCAATCAAGCTGCCATCAGGGAAGACTGGGTGACTTGCTCCCTTGCAGAGGTGCTCTAATGCCTAGTGCCCTACAGCCCAGCGTTGGTTCGCGATGGCAGAGCAAAAGGGATAATTTAGACACAATTGTTCGCTTAAAACTCGCTTTCATGTCATTTGGGGTACTGCCCGCTCCTTAGAAATAAATTCCAGGGATAAGAGTGGGAGGCGAAGCAAACGCTCACCCGTAATTCATTGCAAAACGTAACAGCGAGCTTTTTCATTTCTAGATTTTTCTTCTAAGGCGTCTGTTTCTGTGATATGAAGAACGGTGTTTGTCTTTTGCCTTGCGAGTATGTCTATAATTCGTTGGAAAGCTTGACAGAGGCGAGGGGGGGGGAGGATTTGGCTTCTGAAAAGCCACTCCGGCTGCTGGAGCTCGGCTCGGCCGAAGCTGCCGGAAGGTTTGAAGGTTTGTCTCCCGGTGAGGGCGGGGGACAGCCGCCTCCTCCGGGGCTGCAGACAGAGCAACTCTGTGCTCGCCTTACCTAACATCCCGAGTGGAAAGTCAGATCCTATTCTTAGTCGAAGTGCGGCGGGNGGGGGAATAAATATGTATATCGGACCCGAGAAGCATCTTTAGGAGCAGATCTCTTATTTCTGGTGGTGCCAAAGTGCACGGGGCTTTGAGTCCCACGACCGAACTTTCAAATCCTTTCTAAATTTGATAAAAGGCTACAATAGCAGTCCGATGAAGCACAGATTAAATTCGTGTAAGATTTGTTTTTATAGCACATATGTAAGTAGGATTCATTATAATTTGAACTAGATCAAGATAAGAGATTAATGCATTTATAGAGCATCTCTGCTGAGATTTCCTATGGGGCTAAGATTAAATCAACACACTAAATACTATCTAATTCCATTTTGTGTTTTAAAAACCCCCAAAAACGTTAGATAGTTTAAGAAGAGTCACTACCTCTTGCAAGAAGAAAACTGTCGAGGTTTGTCCAGCCCTGACCGCAATCCTGCTTTCCTAACTGGGGACATTACCATTCACCAATTTCTCACCTGCCCCCTGAATATGCCTTTGAGACGCATGGAATCTTCATTTTATCTGTGCAGGTGTCATACAGGAAATCTCCCAAAGAGCTGAGGTACTGTCAAAACGCCAAACTGCAGGAACCGTGAAATGGTTGCTGTCGTTACGTTCGGGCTGTTCTGTGGACTAGACGTGGAAGCGTCTGAACCTCGAGCCTGGCTGGGGAAGTGGGAAAGGCTCCAGGCTCGGGCCCAGCTTAATGAGAGGTGACACCACTTTGCCTGTGCGAGGTGAGAGGGGCTCAATAGACTCGTCTGCTGCCCACGCGGGATTAACATTAAATTACCGAGTAGAAGAGTAGTCGATTTGCTCCTACACTTTCACTGATCTCTGAAACTACAGATCCCAGGTTTCTGGTAAAGTCACTCTAAACAGTGTCAATTAAACACTTCCTCTCCGAACGGAAAATCTTAAAGCTACCCACGTACACCAGAACCGATTTGTGTTTATTTGCTCAGGTGAACAATACCTGCCTGTTAGGAAGAAAGTTCGTTAAAGGGGGCTTGGATCGGGACCTTTTGCAGCCTGGCTGTGGAAATCCGAAACACAATCTTTATTTTCAGGGATTAAAATAGTGATGCTTCACATACCTAAAAAAAAAAAAAAAAAAAAAAAAAAAAAAAAAAAAAAAAACACCCANAAAAAAAAAAAAAAAAAGGAAATCAAACAGTCCCCCAAACTCAACTTCTTTCAGTGTTCATTGAGAGGCAATACACTTCTTTAGCTGGCACTAAGAATATTTCACATGATTCTTCTCACAAACAGGATGTCTGGAAAATTATTACTCAGCCAAGCTAGGTTTTGAATATGTAATTTGCAAATTGCCACATTCCACTGGGAAGGAGATATGGAGCGAGTCGAAGAGTGTCTTTTTACGCCTTTTTTCCCCTCCACAGGTCAGGTCCGTTCCCAGGAGCGAGTGTCAGAGACCTAGGACCTGGTTTCTCAGAGGGTCTCTCTGGAGCTTTCGCCCGTCTCATGCAATAAAATCTCCATGTCTGAACGTGAAATGAGCTGCTAGGTAAAGCCTCAGCAAAAAAAAAAAAAAAAAGAAGGCTTGGGCTCGTGGAACTACTGAACCATTCGAGCACCTGTTTTTCGAGATAGACAGTTCTCTTCGTGTTTCACGCACCCTCCTTCTCCCCGGGGGCTATTTGGGTGCTTGATCCCATTCAAGAAAACGTATGGCTTCTCCTCTTCCCCTACAGCCATCCCTCAGCCGCCCCTCACTGCGGGGCCCCCCCTCCCGTGGGAACACCCAGCCCTTATCTTCATCGCTTCACCTTCCATTTTCTCAGACAACTGGAATGGGTGTATGTGGAAAGAATTGAATAATGCTCCCAAAATTCGTTTAGCCGAGTCCCAGGTAGCGTGGATTTCCTTCCTTAAATAAATCAATCCTAAAATAAATTTCGTGTGTAACTTTCCTGGAGTGAAATGTTGGTGTAAAACAGATTAAAAAAGAAAAGTCTTCTTTCTGTCCTGACATCCATAGTTAAAAAACGATATTAGAAATGAGGACGAGGGACGGAAGGGGATGGGGATTCCTGAGCATTTGAAAGGGAGATCACTGCCCGTATTGATGCCGTTCTCAATTTTTTTAAACAAAGGCAAGGGTGTGGGGAGATCCCTCTAACACGCAGTAGCCCTGTTCCGTCTGGAAACTGTCATCTCGAGCAGCCGCGGCAGCAGCGGCTGCGGACCCCGGAAAGGATCGTGTGGGTCCGGCGCCGCAGTCGCACATTTCTCTTCCTAAATTCTTTGACTGTTCGGCAGCGAGACGTTTGAAATTTATGCGGGATCCTCATTCCTACGCTTGGTCTGTAACTTCTGTTCTCAGGAAGGGAAGGAATGCAAGGACGGCGGGGGTAGGGCAGCCTGCCGTCCCCACAGAAGAGCCCCGCGGTGTGCGCGCCCGGCTCGTCCCAGTGGACAGGCTTCCCCCGAGGAGCTCCTATGCACTGCAGGGGCGAGCTCCTTCACACCACCTCCGGTCACGAAACGTCTCTCCATCACACATAACACCCTTTCACAGAAGGTTTAGGAGATATTCCATCTCTGGAAACACAGCGGCACATCTGCATGCAGCTCTTAATAACCGGGTTGCCTGGCGGAGGGAGTAGGTCCCTGAAGAAAGATGCTTTTCAAAGCTGTCTCACCTCAGCAAAGAACTTTTTTTCCCTTTGCCGCCTTCTCTCCCGGGATCTGTCCAACCCCTCTCAAATAGTTTTAGCCCGCTGAAATCAGCTTTCTGTTTTCAAGCTTTTAAGGAGAAAGAATGCCATACGTGGCGCCAATTCTCCCCTAGGTTACATCTCTCCTTCTCTTTGAAGTCCGCTGGGTTGCACAGAGGTAAATGAGAGCAGAATTTGGTCCCTGAAGCTAATAGTGATGTGGAATCACTCTCATTTTTATTTATTTATTTATTATTTCCTGTCGAGGAAGGACGGATTTTAAGACCCGGTTATAGTTGGTATCATGCTCTATATTTAATACTCAGATGTTGTAAACGCGTATATATAAATGTCGGCGCTAATCTCGACGGGGAGCGCTTCGCAAAAACGGCGCGATTAAGGGAGACGAGTCCCCGCTGGGGAAGAAGATGCTGCAGGAGGGTCGTGTTTTCTCAGCGGAACAGGGGCGAAGAGCGCAGAGGACGCTGCAGCCCATCCCCGGCTCGGCCCCCATACGAGGCCGGCGCTTCCTCGGCCCCATGGGTCAGCTGCCGCCGCCGCCGCCAGGGTGGCCCGATCCTCCCGGGAGGGAAGGGGTGCAGGGGCTGCCGGGGTGCGGAGCAGCTCTGCGGGGAGCGAGGGCTGTCGCCGCCGAGGCGGCTCCTCGCCGCCAGCGGGACAAGCGCATCCCCGAGGACAGGCAACCGCGCTCCCTTCAGCCTCGCTAGAGAGAGCCCCGCTGCTACTGGCAGCTCTTGGGGGGTTTACGGTCATAGGAGATGCTCCTTGTCCTCGGCTTTCCTGGAGTTAAATAGTTGTCTTTAAAGAGGGACATTTATTGGGATAAAAGTGGATTGCAGGCTGCAAAAACGTTGCATGTGTCTTTCATTTAAAAGACATCCAGAGCTCCATTTTTTTCCCTCTCCCCGTCTCTCTCTCTCTCTTCCCCCCCCCCTTTTTTTTTTTTCCCTTTCCCCAAGGCATTTAGTGCTTTTAAGGCACAGTTATAAACACGCTGCCGAAGTGCCAGCACACGGAGATGCGGGGGCAGGGAGAGGATCTATTTCCCCGGGTCCGGAGCAGGCGTTGTTCCAGAAGGTGCAAGGAGGAAACGTGTCATTTTTCATGAGAAATCCGGGCACGGGAACTGCCCCTGGAGCGGCCCCTGGGGCAGGGTCCAGCCCCTCTCCCGGGGCAGGCAGCGAGCTGGCCCCGGCCCCACCTGGCCGCGCACGGCGGGCACGGCTCGCCCTCTGCTCCGCTTCCACTTCTCCGGGGGCTTACGGAAACCGCTTCCACCTCACCCTCCGCGTCAAAGCGGCACCCCTACACCACAAAAAACCCCGTCCCACCCCAAGTCTCCGAGCACCACCTCTGTGCTCTGTCACGACGGGGCTCCCGCCGCCCCAGCTCGGGGGTGGCGGCAGGTAACGCTGGCATTGGGACGGAGGTGTCGGGGTAGCAGCCCGGTCCTGACAGATGGCAGGGAAGGGTAGGTTGTGCGTGTGGCGGATGGTGTCCACCCGATGGTGGCTGTAAAAAGCATCCCTCAGCTACCCTTTTCTCCGGGAAAATACCAAATTAGAGGCCAACTGAAGAAGGAAGGGAAGATGCTTGTCGGAAAATATGCTGGATCCGAACTGGCCTTCCCTTCACCTTTGACAGGGTTCACAGGAAAGGTCTCTAAGCTGCTCCACAGCCCCGACTGGCCGGTACTGCGCTGATTCTTCAGCCACTCATTAAAGCCTCGCTTCTTCTCCCCTCCCCACCCCAGCTGGGGACGGGCCCACCGAACGGGGCTCTAAAATAGCCTCAGCAGAAAAGACAAGCGCGGGCCCACGATGCTGAAATACTCATCTGAAGTGATTACAGTCTCGGGTTTACTTTACTTCATCAAGTACTCCTTTTACGAGGATCACGGAAGCTCTTTTCTGTAATTCGTGCCTTTTTTAAGTAGTCCACTATCTCGCCTGTGTTTTAAATCTTGTCAATGTGCGAAAGGAGAAAGGAATTCAACACTTCAAAGCTCGCACTTTGGGTGAAAACTACCCGCTTTTCCAATATCCATAGGAATGCATGCGTATATGGCTAATTTCTTTTTCTTTTTATTACTTAAGACTCAAAAAAAAAAAAACCAACAAAAAAAAACTCAAACCAAAACCACTTTTAGTAACGCTTAGAAACGGTATTCTTTTTTAAGGATGGTATTTCAGGAGATTTAAAATAAAGGTCCATTTTAACCGCTTTGCACACACACACACCCCCCAAACACATACACAGAGGCAGACTGGTTGAGATTTGTTTCATAGCAGACAAATTCTCTTTTAGGCCAGTTTTTGATGCGAGACAGTTCTAGTTTTAAACTTCTCTGTTTTCCATTCCCTCTACACAAACAACTGCGTATAACATTTCTTTGTTTGTGGAGTTAAACAGAGAAAACTCTTCTGAGCTGTTTTATAAAGAAGGAACACCGGTTCTTAATTTTACAGCTTCAGAGAACAGGACTGCAACAACCGACGTATCAGTCAAATCGATTAAAGAAGATCCTTTACTTGAGGGTATTTGCCCCTGAAATTACCTTGCTCTAAGCCTCTCAGGGAGCTGGGAGGAGAGGGAGGGAAGCAAGGGATTACTCTTTCCAGGATCCCTGGAGAAATGTGAATAGTTTACAGAGGGGAAATGTCCTTTTTATTTGTCCTCTCTCTCTCCCTCCCTCCCTGCCTTTCTCCCCTCACCCTCCCCGAATGCTTGTGTGTGTCTGTCTGAAACAGATCTGTCTGTCGAAAACGGGCCTGGAACTCCCTCCTGTGTTGGGATTAGGTCTTGGGGGACCTGGGGTGGAGTTAGTCTGCTTGCTTATTTTCATATTCATTAGAAATGGGAGGTTGCACGAGAAGTCCTGCTGAGCTTCAAGATATAAGAGCAACTTCGGGTTCCCCTTTCAAGACGAGACAAATCAAAGGCTCAGAGGCAAAACAGCTCCCTAAGCACTGAACGCCTCTTCCTCCCTCCTTCCTTCCCTCCCATCCACTCACTCTCTCTCCCTGCTCACAGTCCAGCCTCTGTCTAGGGAAGAAGCTCTCAAGCAGCCTTAGATGATTATGGATTTTCTGAGCGAGAAGTTTGCCCTGAAGAGCCAGTCGAGCAAGAACAGTGACTTTTACATGGGAGCAGGAGGCAGTTTGGAGCACGTTATGGAAACTTTGGACAATGAGTCCTTTTATAGCAAAACGTCAGGCAGCAAATGCGTGCAGGCCTTCAACCCTCTGCAAAGAGCTGAGCATCATGTGAGGCTGGAGAGGACATCACCCTGCCAGGACAACAACGGTGAGTCGTCATCCCAGGGTTATTCTCCCTCCTGGAGATTTACGGGGGAGGCCAGGGATTCTCCCGCCCAGGGAGACCAAAGGCAGCTGTGCAGCCTTTGGATGTGGGCATGTAAGGGGCTGTCAGGTCGTAGTAAAAGAGCAATAACAGTAAAAATACTAGTAATATTACTGTCACTACTATTAAAAAAACCCCCCAACAAACAAATCCAAAACTCCCGGAGAAGGCAACTGCCTGCTTTGAAGAGCTCTTTTCCTTTCAGTGCAGCTCTCGGGGTACTGCCTTCGCTAGCGGCCCCGGTGCGGGTCCCCAGGCTGCTCGAGGTACAGAGCGCCGGACACGCCGGCACAGCCCGCCCGCCCGCGGGGCTGCCCGCCCGGGACACCGCCGGGCCGCCGCGTCNGCGGCGGCGATTTCGCCCAGCGAAGCCCCGGGAAAAAGCATCTCCGGGTGTCGGGGTCGGAGGGAGCCCGGCACGGCCAGCTCTCCGGTGCCGATCCGGGGGGAGCGGAAGGTCGCTTGGTCATGTTAGGTTCCTTCGAATATCGTCCCGCGACTGTAGCGGGGTTCTCTCTGCCGCGTTACGAAATGATGCGTAAAGGTGATTCTTCTGAAAACGATGTCGGTCATACAAACAATGTTGTTACACATTCTACCAATTGTTAAAATGTTCTAGCCTATCGGCAAGGAGAATGTGGAATATTTTATTTTTAAAACATTTGAAATTTTCCTCATTATTCCAACATGACGAAAATCCCCACAGAAAAAAAAAAAATTAAAAACTAATTTCCTAGAAACATTGAAAAATATGGTTAAGATCAGCTGCAATAAGAAGACAAACAATATCATGCTTTTTTATGTTATATAGTCATTGAAGTATATATTTTTTTTTAAAAAATTCTTTTATTTGTAAGAAAGAAATTGTAAAAATTATTGATAGATTTCTTCAATTTCAATTTAAGAAAGAAAAACTTAAAGAAAATTTATTTATACATTGGCTTTTTTTT